>VZUI01020056.1:0-21890 GCA_013401135.1 Cettia cetti | reverse complement strand
CCCCCCCCCCCAAAAAAAAAAAAAAAAACAACCAAAAAAAACCCCAAACCAAACAAAAAAACCACCAAACACACAAAAAGAAAGCAAACAAAAGAAAGAAAAAAGAGTCCTAGAAACACTGACAGAGTCAGAACATGACCTGACACCCTGTTGGTCAGGGTGTTGGGAGCAGTCCAAATAAATCCTCCTGGAGTGACAGATGTGGTTCTGTTGGAGTGGAGATGATCCTGTAGGAGGGTCCAGTGGTGCTGAGATGGGTCCAACATTCCTCTGGGAGTCCAGTGGAAAACCAGGCTGCCCTGGTGTTCTGAATGTCAGGTTGTATCCAGATGGGAATGCTGGGCTCCTCCCCTGGGTGCAGCCTCTCCCCATGGGCTGATGGAATTCTCTCAGCCCTGTGGTGAGCCTGGCTGGCCCCTGAACAGCAGATACCCCCTGCAGGGTCCTGGAAGGGATAAGAACCCAGCCCCAGCTGGTTTGAACAGCTGCCCATTAACCCCTCCCCACCCGATTTCAGCAGGTGATAACAGAACACACACCCCTGGTTACATCCTGCATTGCAATCCTGCATTGCAGCCCAAGACAGCTGCTAACGTCCTTATCACATTCTCTCACCAGCAGTGCCCCTGCCATCTCTTCTCTGGTCAGAGTGACCAGACATGATGTCCTCACTTCTGTTCTTGGCTTCAGAAGAACAGAGGTGTTTCTCTTTTTATGTCTCCCACGGCTTCCGCTGTCCCAGGGCAGGAAGGGCAGCGCTGCTCCCCAGCCCAGCTTCTGCAGCTCTCTGCTCCTGCAGCCCTCGCCAGGGCTGGCTGTGCCTGGGGAGCTGCTGAGCAGTCACCTTGGAGCAAAGACGTTGTATCTCACGTCCACCAGCACGTGTGAAGTGTCCTCAACTTTATTTCCACAGAGCCACAGAATGGCTTGGGTTAGAAGAGACCTTACAAAACATCTATTTCCAACCCCTGCCATGGACACTTTCCACTAGAGGAAGTTTTTCTATTTGGGCATTTTTTGGAATTAAAAATCAGTGCTGTTAGAGAAAAGCAAGAAGAGTCTTGGCAGAGTGCAGGGGCTGACAGTGAGGGTTAGAAAAGGACACGGGTGAGCAGTGACAGTCTGAGGTAAGGACAGGCAGGGGAAAAAGATGTTTCTATTTGCAGGGTCTGTTTGAAACTAATGGAACAAGGAGGGGGGGAAACATTGTTTTTCTGCTCTGCAGGAGCCTGAATGTTAAATAAAGCGAGGCACTGAAATCCTCCTGCCAAAGCCCCAAGTGTTGGTGTTCTCAGGCACCTCTGTGTGTCTGAGAGCATCACGGGGTTCGGAGTACAGACCATGGAATCCCAGACTGCCTGGGGTTGGGAGGGACCTCAAAGCTCATTTCACCCCCCCTGGCATGGACAGAGCACCTCTCACCAGCCCAGGCTGCTCCAAGCCCTGTCCCACATGGAGCATTTCCTGAGCAGTCTGTTTTGTGCTGGTCTCCAAACTCTCCTTTCCTCGCTCAGAAATCAGTCCTGAGAGATGCTCTGTTCCCCCAGGCCGCCCCCAGCATGGGCAGCCAGTCTGAGCCCTTGTGGTGCCTTTTTTTCTCTCTTACTGCAGTACTCAGCACCACAATTCTCTGAGCCTTTTTTCTTGCCTTTATTTTCACTGCAAAGACACAATAGGTGTGTAAAGGTAAGAGGCAGTGGATGGGAGGTGAAGCTTTTAGGAGTCCTGGGGATAGAACAGAGCAGTTTATCCTTCTGGCTTGTTAGTTCAGGATTTTGCTGTCTCTTTGACAAAAGAAAGTCCAGCTTGTCACTGGTTTCCCTCTGATGATTCTGGGATTTTGTGGGAAAAGCCAATCTTTTCTTTGGTGGAAAAAGCCAATCTCTTCTTTAGCAAAAAGCCTGCTTTTCAATCAAGGCCAGGTTTTCAGTAGAAAATGGTTGGAAATGGATCATCCCAAAGGAAAACCTGCCTCGGCAGCTCCCTGTCACCACAGCTCGAGCACAGGAGGAGCAGCAGCTGCCCTCCCCTGCTCCCTCAGCAGCTCCAGCAGGATCTGTGAGCTCCAGGCAGGCACATCCACATCCAGCATGATCCATGGCTTTGGACAGGGGATGATAAATGCCCCATGTCCAGCTGTAACAACCCGGGTGCTGCTCAGAGTGGTCTCTGCTGCCAGAGGGGATTGGGTTTGGGCTGGGTGGGGTGGGAAGCTCTAATTATTTGTCAGATAAGAATCCAACCTTCTCTGCTCACTGCTTAGTTAGGCTGTCCACAAGCTGGGATTAAAGACTTTGCATTATTGGCTGAAGATAAATAAAGATGGTTTAACATGATTTCAGCAAGGAACCTTCAACAGCATCTGTTATCCTGCCCCAAATGCTGTGTGTGAGTCGAACCCCTGACCCTGAGGCAGTGAGTTAGTGCTTGGAGATGTCTCCTGGACATTTTTCTGAGTTCTGGAGATGATGGTCCTGAACCTGACTGCTGGGGATGCTTCCTCTGTGTCCGGCTTAATCGCTTTGATAGACTGTCTATCATTTATTTTTATTTATTTGCATTTAGGAGAGGGGGAATTTGTTGCTTGGGCTCTGTCAAAGAGCTGTGGGCAGTGGCAGAAAACAGATCTGGCTTGGCCCTCGCAGGCAGCCGAAAATAGACCAAGGGAGTGTTTGGTACAAAGTGGGGGGCTTGAGGAACAGCAACAAGGGGAGGGGCCTTTCCTGTCTCAGCCCAAGCATTGCTGGGTGTTAATGGGGATCATGCAAAGCAGGAAATTTCATCTGCTTTTAGTGGGGTTTCTGGAGAAAGATTCTGCAGATTCTGCAGAGACAAAGCCAAACTGATCATCCCCTGAGAGCTGAGCCTTGGAAAACTCCCCTCACCTGAGGTTTGGATGTAGTTGTTTCATCTGGAGTGAAACCAAGCCTCCTGCTGCAGGCAGAAACCCTCAGCTGTGATGGTCCTGCAGTGGGAGGATGGCCTGGGGTGGGATTTATGCTGCTCTGTCCAAAATGCTGCTGCTCATATAAAGACTGGAGTAGGCTGAGGTTGATTACTGGAAAGAGATTGTTCCCTGAGAGGATGGTCAGGCCCTGGCATAGGGCACCCAGAGAAGCTGTGGCTTCCCCTGGATCCCTGGAAGTGCCCAATGCCAGGCTGGATGGGGCTTGGAGCACCCTGGGATAGTGGAAGGTGTCCCTGCCCATGGCAAGGGGTGGAAAAAGATGATCTTTAAGGCCCCCTCCTGCATAAGCCTTTCTACGATTCTTCACTGGATTTCTAGAGCAGGATACTCATAAATGGTTAAGATGAAGTGGAGTGAGGTTGTGTTTTTCTTTTTCTCAGTGATTTGCAGGCCACAGTTGGGGCAAGAGGAGAAAAGCCTTGCCTGTACCACAGCAATAACAACTGGGAAGCGAGTGTCTGCTGATGTTCATCGTGTTACTGTGCTCCTTAAAATACATATGCCTTGAAGTCTGCCAGGCGTTTTGTTCTACAAAGCATATGGTTTAACAGATAAAATGATTTCTGACCTGGAGACCTGAACTGACAACTTTGGAGACAAACAAAAACCAGGATGCCTCCATCTGTCAGGGCTGGTTCATGTCCATGCTGCTTACTGACATTTATGTGTGTGCATCGGGAAACTGCTTCAGTGCCCCTTCCCCTCCCCTCCCCAGGAGCTGCTCACTGTCCACCCTCGTGTTCCTGCCTTGGTGCACGAGTTCTCCTCCAGGCCCTGGCCACGACCTCTGCTTGGAAGGGCTTTGCCAACCCCGTTTCTTTAGCAGTTCCCTGCCCAGGCAATGCCTTGGTTGCTGGGCTCTGAAGTTTTCAGCAGGGTCTTTCCTCGACCTTTCCATGCTCAGGAGCTTGTCACAAGTCAAGTTAGCTCCGTCCCCATCCTGATGCCAGAGAGAAATTCAGGGATGTCATTCTAATGGCAAATTCTTCTGGATGACAAAGCTTTGGGTGGTGGCCCTTGTGCTCTGCCTCCAGTTCAGTTTGCTTCATGTGTGCTTTTATATCCGAGATCCCCTCTCAGCTTCCTGCTTTTGATAGGGCTCTGTGGCCATGTACTTGTAGAGTGAATATTCTAAAATTTTCCCAAAATACCCACTGCAAGTGTCCCAGCCCTTGCAGAGGTGCTTGCTGGATTAATGACTGATGTCACTGCTGACTGCAGGGGCTCAGTGGTGGTTTAGAAAGTCACCTCCTGCAGACCACAGTCATCCATCAGCCTTGGCATGGTCACTGCAGCCAGAGCAGGGCTGTGGAATGGAGCGCTAGTGTCCAAAAATTGGTGTCCTGTCACCCCAAGCCCTTGTCCACAGTCTCTCCCCATCTTTCTTTTTGGCTCCTTCAGGCTCTGCAAGGCCACAATCCACTCACCCCAAAGCTTCTCCTCTCCAGGTGAACACCCCCAGCTCTCCCAGCCCTTCCTCCCAGCACAGCTGCTCCATCCCTCTGCTCATCCTGGCAGCTCCAGCAGCTCCAGGCCCTTCCTGTGCTGGGACGCCCGAGCTGTTGGCAGCTCTGCAGGTGGGGTCTCACCTGAGCAGGGCAGAGGGGCAGAATCACCCCCTCCCCTGCTGCCCACGCTGGGGGATCAGCCCAGCTCAGGGGGTTCTGGGCCAGGGCCTGTCCAGCTCTCACCCAGCAGCACCACAAGTGCTGCTCTCCATCCACAGCTGCTCTCCATCCCTTCATCCCCAGCCTGGAGTGATTTGTAGCTGGGGATGGTTAGTGAGGGGTGGGTGCCACCAGCTCTGTGAGGCTTTGGGTGATGAACTTTTCCTCTGTTGCCTTCTGGAATAAACTTCCTTTCTCCTTTCCTCATTATTCTCTCAACATCCCCATTGCCCTGTGCACATCCAGGGGTAGAACAGCTGAGAGGGATTATTTCTGCTCTCACCAGCAAATCCATCCTCATGTAGTTATTTAAAGCTGAAACTAAAAAGCCAAGCAGTGTCTGAGAACAGAAGCTCTGCTAAGAAGTTTTAAGCAAACATTATTAGATATGACCTCTTATTTATGAGCGACTTTGCAAAGGGAAGTCTGGTACCCTCTCACTGCCTCAGCAGAAGACCTATTTTCCCAGCTATAATATCCCCTCCAGCAATCAGTCTGATTGGAGTTTAGGATGATGCAGTAAATATACCAAAGCTGAATTTAAACAGCAGAGAAGCAAATAATAATAACTTGAGGCCTTTGGCCATAAAAATGCAGACGTTTACCTTGAATGTTGACTCAAACCATTTCAATTTTGTGCCAAATGAGGCTTGAAATGTATCACCCCGTGTTCAGTGTCCAACCAATAAAAATGGCCTTAAATATTGCACCTTCCTGCTGGCAGTGCTGCAGAAGTGAAGCTACTCTCTCTTGGTCATGGGCCCTTGGAAGCAAGGCAATAATGATGGGGTTTGTTTGTTTGTTTAGAGATCTCAGAGCAAACTGTGAATATTCACTGATGATGTGGAGGCTTTTTGCATTCACCTGGGCTGCACTGCGAGGTAGAGCTTTGTCTTTCTGCTCTGACATCTCCAAACCTGCAATTCTAGGTGGAAGGAGCGGGATGTGGTGAAGGAGGAGCATGGGTAGGTAAAGGAAAGCAGCCAAAATCTTTATCTCTGCACTTTACTGAGCTTCCTGATTCATTAGCAGGCCTGATTATCCAGTTCCGTGGCTGTAATCCCTAATTAAACACCACTGCTGACAGCGTGTTTGTGCCAAGCTGAACATAAGTGGCCTCTTCTTAATAAATGTGTAAGTCTGATCTCTGTACTGTTAACAGAAAAATAAGAGCCCAAAGTTTTTTCAGAGGTAATTCCAGAGGGACTTGCTCTTATTTTACCCCTAAATGCACAGTTGATGACCACTAATATTCAATATCCTTTAAATTGTAATTCCTCGAATCAAAAGCTTGTTTTGAAAATGGAGGGGAGGCCTCTGTGTGTGCCCATCAGGCAGCAAGGTGGTGATGAATCCATCTGCAGGAGAGGCCAGGAGAGGCCAGGAGAGGCCAAGAGCTGGAGGTGCTGTCACTTGTTTCCAGCTCCTGGTTTCCCTGCAGCCTTTCTGTGGGGACCACAGGATGCTCGAGCAGGTGCTGATTCCTGACTGCACTCAAATGTTCTGTTGTATTCAGAGTGGGTTAAAGGTGTTTGGTGCTGTTTGAATTTCTGTCCCATTTTGGGGTCTGTGTTTGGGTGGTCCACATAGCAAAACTATTTAGGGGAAGAAATGAGGGGATGTGGTATGGGTGGGGTGATTTTTGTACATTACATAATTTTATTGCTTTGGCAGCAAACAGCTTTGAAATGGGAGAGGCAGGACCAGGAGCTCAGGTGATGCCACCTCACCCCCGTTTCCATACAGGAATTTTTCTAACCTCTCCCTACCACACTGCCTTAAACAAGAACAGCTTCTTTACAGACAGCACCGAGAGAAAACAAATTTGCAGCTGGTGTGGGAATGTTTATGTGTGACACAGGACTAAAGCACTGCTGCCTTTTTGTTTCCAAAAGGTGGGATTAGCCCAAAACCTTTTGACCATAACTTCGGAGCCCGTGGTTTAGAGAGGCTGAAGGATGAGGGTGTGTGTCAAAGCTGCATCCACCCGGAGCGGTGCTTGGGAAGCACTCAGGGGGTACAGCCATCCCTGCCTGGCCAGACCTGCAGTGCTTTGCAGCCCCTGTCTCTCCAATATCTGCTGCCTTTCCCTCCTGTGAAGCTGTGCTCACGCCGGGCAGGAGCAGAGCCCCCCGAGGCTGGGTGGAGAAGGGTTTTGCCGAGCAGACAGAGGGAGTTCCTCCCCCTTTGCTGTGACCCCGCTCTTCTTTCTGCCCAGCCCGGGGCAGTGGTTCAGCTGCAGAGGCTGCAGCAGATGGAGAGGCTGCCCGGGGCTGGAGGCACTGCTATAAATTCCCTGTGCCCTCGGAGCTCGGGGCCACACAGGGAAATGTCTCCTTCTGGCGCTCCGGGCCCGGCCTTTTGCTGTCTCCACGGAAAAACGCGGCTTTTTGGGTCAGGGTGGTGCTCTGGGTTTTGCAGCCTGGACCCCAATGGGCTGGAGAAGGGCCAGTACCTGCAGCACAGGGGCCACCTGAGCCTGTGGCCCCCCCAATCCAGACAGGTGCTGCCAGGTGAAATCCCCCTCCAGCTGCTGGGCCCTGTCTTTCCTAAGGGGTGGCCTTCTTTAAGGAGCCATGTGAGCTATATCAATCCTCCCCCCATCACCATCTTATCTCTTATATTTTATTTTCCCTGAGCAGATGTGAAGATCGTGCTTTTGTCAGCTTTCCTCCTGCTCCAAAAAGGGAAGAAGAATTTGAAAAGAATATTAAATTCAGGAAGGGTGCACAGAAGGGATGGGAGCAAGTTTTCCTATCTCACATCAGAGCCGCGTGTCCCACATTCCCCTCCTCAAGGCGGATCCTTTGCCTTGATTTCTTTACCTTTTTCTTTTCTTCTGTCATGACTCCTGGAATAATTAGTTACTAGCAACTGTGTGTGTGTAGTTTTAAAGGCAACTTTTATATCAGCAGCATGAGTTCCTTTGCTACAGCTCTGCAGTGCCTCATTCCCTTGAAGATATGCAATCAGCACTTCTCCTGAACCCACTGATATACTTGGCCATCACTTAAATATCATTACAGGAAAGATTTCGACGAGATCACTGCACGTTAGACTTTAAAGTTTGACTTTAAAAGAATGTCTGGGCTTTGCTAAAAGGCATTAGTAATGGGATTCTCTATCTTTGAGCTTAATTTATTCTGAAGAGAAAAAAGGCCATTATCTTAAATCTTTTTTTCCCCTTTTCCTCCTCGTACAAAAAAGAAGAAAGGGAAAAGCAGTCTCTGAAGTCCAGCACTTATGGCAAACTCATTGTTTAATTACTTGCTCTTTTCATCCTTTGGAGGGAGGCGAGCTTGGGGGGAGGTGGCAGCCAGCGGTGTTTTGGCGTCAAGGCTCCTGTTGCTCCACAAACAATGCCAGGCTCGGGGTATTTTGTAACTCACCCTTCTCTCAACCTGCCTTGCTCCAGGATTAGTGAGCTATGGGTTCATTTTCCACGAGGAAAGCAGAGTCATTCCTGTTATGCAGCGCTGTGGGTGAGCCTCGGCTAAGCCAACAGAGGCAGAAAACCTGGAATTTCTCAGTGTTGGTCAACAACTGCAGGCTGGGAACCTTCCTCTAAAAGAGTTTGTGACAGACAGACCCTCCCTTGCAGAGCTCTCATTAGCTATGCCAAAGAATAGACCAGGAGTGAGTCCATGGATGTGTTTTATGTGTAGACACTGCTGGGAGCAGCTCCTGGCTTCTGGGGGATTTGATTTCCGTCAGTACCTTCAGAGCAGAGAGAGTCTGCGAACCTCCTGTTATTAGTGCTCAGCCAACCTTGAAATTTTTGGTGCATCCCAAGCCTGCATTGTGCTCATGCATCAAAATTGAGCAAAAAGCCTTGCTTTGGGTTTCATTCCACCTGAGGATAGCTTTAGCCTTGGGTTACACCATACAGAACTCTTAGATTAGGCCAGAAACAGAACCCAAACAAACCAAAACCCAAACAGCTTTCAGCAGTAGAAGTATGTTTTTTAGCAAAACTGAGGAGAGAAACCCTGGGAAAGGTTCAATTCCAATTTTTCCAATTCAGAGCCAAATGCAGTTCCCTGGAGCATGGAGCTGGGAGCCTCCATTCACACCAGTGCTCTGAACCTGGAATGTGTGTGGGGCTGGAGCAGGGAGGAGCAGAGGCTTTGCCCCAGGGCCAGGGGAGCTGTATTGATTCCAGCTGTCCTGCACTTGGGCTGTGACTTTCCCATTTCACTGGAACTGGTTTGTGCTCTCTGGGCCCTCCTGGGTACAGGCAGGACTCCATCCCTGGGAGCTGTAGCTGCTGGAGCTGGAGTTATCTGACGAGCTAAGGATCAATTATGCATTAGAGACCTGGTAATGATGAGAATTAAATGAGCTTTTGCTGAAGTGTGCCGTGCTTCTATTCACCTTCACATGGAAACTGCTCTGGAGAGCACCAACATCTGCAAAAGTAATCCATCTTCTGGCAAGCACACTGATTCCATCTTCACAGATGGGAGGGCTCTCCTGCTGCCTCTCCTGGGACAGCAGGCAGGAGTGAGGGATGTGGTGGTTTTCCATGCTTGGGATAGGCACATCAGCACTGTCACAGTTCTGGGGCCATGGACACAGCAAGGTTGTCAAATGTCTTTACACTCTTCCCTCCCTCCTGCTTTGAGGCAGTTTCTCATCATGGAAATGCTGGGAGAGCTGGGAGAGCTTGGAGAAGTGAAGGCTCTGGGGAGAGCTTAGAGCCCCTTCCAGGGTCCAGGGCTCAGCCTCCATCCAGGAGGACAGGACTTTGCCATGAACCACTGTGGAACATCCACCTGGGCACCTATGGATGCTCCAGCTGCTCCTGTAGGTACGGGTGTGTCTGGAGGGAGTTGCCAGCTTTTGCAAAGGTGCAAATGGGTTTTTCTGCTCCACGCTGCCTTGTGTACCCAGGAACCAGCCTGGATGGTTTGAGCACCTTTTCTGCTGGTATTTGTCTGTTGTTCCTTCAGAGAATCCCAGAATCACTGGGGTTGGAAAAGACCTCCCAGATCACTGAGTCCAACCTTTGGCTGATCCCCACCTTGACACCCAGCCCAGAGCACTGAGTGCCACATCCAGGCCTTCCTTGGACATCTTCAGGGATGGGGACTCCAAACCTCCCTGGACAGCCCCTTCCAAGGCCTGACAGTTCCTTGAGTGAAGAAATTCCTCCTGATCTCAAACCTGAACCTTCCCTGCCACGTCCTGAGGCCACTCCCTCTCCTCCTGTCCCAGTTCCCTGAGAACAGAGCCTGATCCCCACCCTGGCTGTCCCCTCCTGTCAGAGCCAGAAGGTCCCTCCTTTTCTCCAGGCTGAGCCTTCCCAGCCCCCTCAGCTGCTCCTTTTCATAGGACTGACTCTCCAGACCCTCCCCCAACTTCACTGCCCTTTTTTCTCAGGTTTAGGGTTGGAGCCAAGCCACCTTTAGCATTTTGCTTGGCACAGGCCTGGATGGATTTAAACAAGGCCCTGACTTTGGCCATGACCCAAGGATGTGTTGAGACATCCAAGGGTTCCAGTGCTTTGGGTATTTTCTCATGGATATGGTCTTATGCAAGATTTAAACCTTGGTCTCCTGACTCAAGCAAGTTTCACTGGGCATCTGTGGCATAATCTTTAATTTGTGCAACTTGCAGAGGTCAATGCAGGGTCCCTAGGACAGTCCAGATTGGTGGTGAAAACAGCATCAGTTCAAACTTTCCTTGTCTGAATCCCTGTGGTTCAGGGAAGTGTTATCACCCATGCCTCAGCTGTATGATAACACTTCCCTATTGCAATGCAGTTCTGCAGGTTAATTTATTTTTTCCAAGGCACTTTGCAAACATTAAGTGTTACATAAATCTTGGGGATTATTATCCACAAGATGCATTGATTTGCAGTGTGGTCATATTGTCTGGATTTCTTTTTTCCTTTAAAAATTTCAATCCATTAGAAAGAAGGGGGAGGAAGGGGGGGAGCCCCATAGGTCTTATATGAGACCAAATAGTTCCATAAACACAGAGCTGAAAGTGGCTGATCAATGAGAAGGCAAACGGGGCCAATTGTGCATCAGCTCCTGCCTCCAGTTAGGGTTTGCACTGGGGACTCTGGGCTTGCTGGGATCAATGCATGGGTGTGGGGACCAGCTCCCACAGCAGTGGGACATTTTCCCACTTTTCCCTCAATTCTGTGCCCCCTCTGCAACTCTGCTGCACCCAGCTGCCTTTGGTGTTTGAAAGGAGCGGCTCACATGTCATTGGGGAAATCCAATCCTGCCAGCAGTGCTGTTTATGCTCCTGTGGCCCTGTTTTCTCTCTGGGGACAGGGAAACACACCCCAGCGTTTTGGGGGTTCTGAGGGTGACCATGGGGAGTAAATCATGAGGGAGCAGCAGTGGAGAGCAGGGCTGCTCCTATAGCTCCTCGGTGGTGCTGTAACTAACTTTATCAGGAGCAGCAGGACAGGAGAGATAACTGAATGCTTGCTGTTAGGCTGGGGGCTGACAAACACGGGGGGTTATTTTTTGGCTGAGTGACACCGTAATGGCAAGCATTGTGTTCTTCTCCATTTTTGTTTGGAAAGCTAAGATGGAGCAAGCAGGGACTATCTGTCTTTTAGGCATGGAAAGGTGTCCCCTCCCCTGCTCCAATCAATCATAACTCTCCAAGAGTCATTGATTTACAGACAGCACCAAACCACCTGCTCGCTGCATCCCCAGGCTATTTTTTTTTTTTTTTTTTTTTCTTTTGTGTGTGTGTGTGTGTGTATGTGAAACTCTGAATTGTGCTTCAGTGGGAGGCAGAAGGAGGCAGGACAGTTGTAACCAGTGAGTTGCACCTCCCTTGGCCCACTCCCCTGCAGAGCCCAGCTCTGGTATTTCCAACTCACTGCTTGTCTCATAGACTGTAAAATCCTAAGTTTTTGAGTGAGTGAGATGGGAATTGCTGATCTGGGGGGGAGCCAGCTCTTGACAGAGGTCCCTAGTTTGGTGTTGATGGTTCAAGTGTTGAGTCTTTTTTGGAGCAGAGTCATCTCAATCCTCTTGGATTTTCACTGGAAAAGGGGATGTGTGGTGATTGCATCAGGCTCTTGTGTCTCTGCCTTGGATTCTCCCGTGTGGGGAGCACTTGAATTTTGCTGTGGAGCAGCAGTTTCCCAGACACAGAGAACTGCAGAAACAATTGCTTTCCAGCAAGCCAAGAAGCCATGCAGGATTAGATTTTGTTTACTGAATAGGATTCACGTTTGCAGAAGTGCTTTAAGATTCTGGGCAGATGGACCCAACAGAAGTGCGAAGCTCTGTTGTTCTCCTCCAGTGACAAGATGTGAATGCTGAAGCTGCACTTGTAAGAAACTTGCCCCAAATCTGGAGTGTGCCAAGGTTTCCCAGCTGATCCGCCTCTGCTCTTGAGAAGAGTGGCCCTTGTGAGGCAGTAGATTACAGCAGTGAGTTGTGCTGGGAGCGGGATCTCTCCCCTGCAGAACACACTCCCATTGTCCCAACCACAGTTTGGTATTTGCCATAAGCCACGCTCTCTTATGAAAAACCATTTGCAAGATAAGTAAAGGAAAATGTAATCCCTGAGTGGAATGAAAGGTGCTTTGAAATGAATGGGGGATAATCCTTTTGTTGTCTGTTACAAATGCACTTTATTTCTGCATTATCTGAGCATGAGAATAGACTGTTCTCTCAACCAACAAATCCACTGCAGCACCCTCTCCTCGGCGCTCAGACCCCAGCGCAGCGACAGAGCCGCCTCTGAACTCCCTCAGCTCGGCAGGTTGCAAAAAAGGGCTCTTTTGAATTTCAAAATCCTGCTGGCGTGATTATTTTGGCGTTTGCAGTGTGCAGAGTCTTGGCTTAAGTCACGCTAAAGACGCGGGTTGGGATGCAGGAAGTGGTCTGAGGGATTTAGCTGCCTACCTGCCCCTGCCTTCCTATCCAAACAGGCAGCAAAATCTGCCTAAATTGCTTTTAAAATCACAAAGCCTCTGCTCCAGGGACTTGTAGTCGGGGTCGAAGGATTTCTTCCATCTGCTTTCAGTGTGTTTTTCTTTGTTGGCAAATTTCTCTCGGCAAGTTCAAGCCCGGTGATTTATGCAAGGAGATGCTTCCAGCTTCTGCTGGACTTGGTGACCCCTGTGGCAACGGCCAGGCCGGATCCATCCGGCCACTCCTGCAGAAAGGAACGCTCAAAGCTGAAAGACTGCAGAGCCTGGAATGATAACAGCTCTTTCCAGCTAATGTTAAAGTGCTTTAGTTACTGCAGGCATTGATTCTGGGGCCCTGGAAAATGCATCCCAGCATGGCTTCTCCTTGGATTTTTAGTGAGTGACCCAAGTTCAGGAGATAAGTCATGAGTCATTTGTTCACTCTGGTTTTATTGTCTGCCATACCCAGCCTCCAGCCCGTGGTTCAAAACTTCTGTATACTCTTCCCTCCCTCCTGATCTGATGCAGTTTCCCATCATGGAAATGCTGGGAGAGCTGGGCTGTTCAGGCTGGAGAGGGAGACCCAAGAGCCCCTGCCAGGGCCTAAAGGGGCTCCAGGAGTGCTGGAGAAGGGATGGAGGGACAGGACAAGGGGGAATGGCTTCCCATTCCAGGGCAGGGTTAGGTGGGATATTGGGAAGAAACTGTTCCCTGTCAGGATGGGGAGACCCTGGCACAGAGTGTCAGAGCAGCTGTGGCTGCCCTTGGATTCCTGGAAGTGTCCAAGGCCAGGCTGGAAGGGGCTTGGAGCAGCCTGGGACAGTGGAAGTTGTCCCTGTCCTGGCAGAGCACTGGAATGGGATGAGCTTTAAGGTCCCTTCCCACCCAAAGGATTCCAGGATCCTGTTTGCATTCTGTGCTGAAGACAGATGCAGATTTTCTCTTCAGTTTTCCTTCAGAAAAGTCCTTGGAAGTGAGGTCTGTCCTGGGTTGAGCTGTTGCACATCTTGCAGGCTGGGCAGTGCTGTTACCTGGGTGAATTCCCAGCATCAATACTCTGTGCTCCAAGCCATGAGATCCCATCCAGATCCCATCAGAGCCCAGCTGTGCAGGGACCACGGTGGCTTCCCCAAACCAACAGGTCTGAGCCTGGGGCTCCCATCATCCCCACTGCCTATGGCGTGCATGGTTTCAGTCTTGGAATAATCCAGTTACTTTTAGTAAAACAATTATAGCTCTTATAATTTTTCTTTGCAAGCAGAGTAATTAGAGGAGAATAGGAAATTAATTAAAAAGCTAATTATTAAGCCCATGAATGTTGTTTTCAAATGTTTTAATGAATTTACTTTTGCCAAATGCTGCCATTTCCATTCTTTTTTCAGCTCTGGTGGTGGCTGTAGGTTGGGAAACTGAGGGAATCCAAGTGTGGGCTCCTGACATGGTGTGGTGCCACGCTGGCTCCTAAGAAGATTAGGACATAGATGATGGAAAAGACACAGGAACAGCACTAAGCTGCCTGTAAGCCTGTTGTCTTCCAGCTTTTTCCATTACAAGGCACAAAGGAAATTCAGGTTTTCTGCCTCCTGGAGTCTCACGCCATTGTAATCTCACACTAATCCCTTCAAACAAGCGTTTCCCTGCCCTTGGAGCAGGTTTGCCATAGGGTCTTGCTTTCTTGGGAGACACAAAACACTGCAATTAATCGGGGTGCTTAGGTGGCTTCTTCAAGACCACATGAGGCTCAGCAGCAATTTAAAGCAAGTGTCCACTGGTAAATGGTGAAAACCACCCAGGGAAAAGCCGGGATGTTCCCATGCATAGCAAACGACTCATTAGCATCCAAGCAATTACAGGGAATACCAAAATGACCTTGCAGTCATTAGGAGAGAGGTATGTTATGACTTAAGTTTAGAGGGACTTGCATTACAATGTAACATCTAATTAGTGTTACCTCTGCTAATTGCTACATATTGCTGAGGTATATAAAAATAAATGCCTGAGTGTTACTGGGGCCAGCAAAGGGGCTGCGCCCATGTTGGAATCGGGGGGAGAAGTTTCCTGCCATAATGAGCAGCAGCAGCTTGGTTCCCTGTGCTGGCAGATTGTTAATGTGGCTCTGGCTGTCTGCTGACTGTAAAGAGGGGTTTTGTGTGGGGATTGTGACTGCTGGGTTCTGCAGTGCCCTTGGTCAGGCGGGTTGCCTCTGCTGGAGTCTGGGTGGAACCAGGGAGAGCTGGGGGGATTCTCCAGCAGCAGCTGGTGCTGATGGGTCTGCCAAAAAGGTGGTTCTGGTATGAGGCTGAAGTCAGGAATTTGGGGTCAGACCCTTCACTTGTGCTGCCAACAATAAATCAAGGAATCTTGGAATTGTTCAAGTTGGAAAATATTCCAAGATCAGGTCCAACCAGTGCCAGCATGATGGGAGGGACCTCTGCTCCCAAGGGGCAAGCACAGAACGAGAACAGCCTCAGGCTGCACCAAGGGAGGTTCAGGTTGGACATCAGGAGGAGTTTCCCCATGGAAAGGGTGCTCAGGTGTTGGAAGGGGCTGTCCAGGGAGGTTTGGAGTCCCCATCCCTGCAGGTGTCCAAGGAACAACTGGATGTGGCACTCAGTGCTCTGGGCTGGGGACAAGAGGGGGATCAGGCTCAGCTTGGATTCCATGGTCCTGGAGGTCTTTTCCAACCTTAATAATTCTGTAATTCTCTCTTCACCACTACACCATGGCCTCAAGTGCTGCCTCTAGCTGTCACTTCCAGGTTTCGTGACTCCGCCAGTGCCCTGGGCTGCCTGTGCCAGTGCTTGACAACTCTTTCCATAGAGAAATATTCCCTAATCTAAACCTTCCCTGATGCAACTCATAAAAAGAACAAAAAGGGAAGAAATAAACGGAAAATAAAGAGAACTGCTGAGGCTTTTATCCCCAGGCGCCTGTGAGTCTTCTCCCCAAAGCTAAAACTTTTGGAAGATCAGTCTCTGGATGAGTCAAGAATAGGAGACAGGTTGAGCAAGGAATGATCTCTGCAGGAGGCTGTGCTCTGGCTATTTTCCTGTATACAGGTGATCAGTTACTCTCGTAATAAAGAGAGTAATTTTGTCTTCATCCTGCCTTGCTGATGAGTGGCACATGTACAGGAAGGCAGGCTTGGAGTTCAGTGCAGAACAAGGGTGACAATGCCAGGGACAGTGTTGATGTGACCACGACAGTTTTCTTTCCACTGGAACTACAAGTTCCACTGGGAATGTTAAAAATGAAACTATGCCTGTCTGCATTCCTGGCTTATGAACACATTCACTTCTCAGCTTCACAACACTTCAGTTTCCCAGCTGCCTGCATGAAGTTTTGAGAGGTTGTTTTTTTTAATTGTTTGTTTGTGATTTGTTTTGGTTTTCTTTCATTTTCAACAACGGGGCTAGGAGAAATAGATCTGTTGATAATTAAAGTGAAATTTTTGTTCCATGTGGTCTTTAGTCCTAAGATCATCATCAGAGCTAGACAGTGATATTTTGATATTCTAGACATTTTTTTTGATATCTGGAGGGAAGATACAAAGCAGGGAAGGATGGCAGGCCTGGCAGTTTTATAATCTCTCTGTCTAATGTGCAGTATCATGGGACACCTCTCAGATGTCTCCACGGTGGCTTCTGTGTGCTTCAAACACGTGTGCTCTTAACTGCAGGAACCAGCTCCTGAATTAATGACTGCGGCTTCAAAGGACCCTCCCCCTCCCCAAGCTGGAGATCTGAGGGCCATCTCCAAGTGGGTGACATGCCTTTGAAAATTATGCAGTGCAAACAATAAACCTCATTAAAGAAAGTCAGCAAAAGCAGCTCAGCAACCCAGCCTGGGGACCGGACATGGTGGGGACACGATCCAGGATCTCCATCCAGGACCAGGCAGCACCAAAATCTCTGTGTGTGAGGGCAAAGTGCATTTGAGCTGAGAGTGAAGTGCCAAGCCCTGCCCTTGGTCACACCAACCCTCTGCAGAGCTCCAGGGTGGCGTGGAGTGGCTGGGAAGTGCCATGGGGGAAAGGAGCTGGGAGTGGTGGTCAGCAGTGGCTGGGCATGAGCCAGGTGTTCCCAGGTGGGCAAGTGGCCAATGGCCCCTGGGCTGTGCCAGCCCCAGTGTGGTCACTGGAGCAGGCAGTGATTGTCCCTTGACACTGGGCACTGCTGAGGGAGCTCTGATCCCCTGCCCAGTTCTGGGCCCTCACAACAAGAAGGACACTGAGGGGCTGGAGCATGTCCAGGGAAGGGGCCTGGAGTGGCTGAGGGAGCTGGGGAAGGGGCTCAGCCTGGAGAAAGGAGGCTCAGGGGGGACCCTGTGGCTCTGCACAACTCCCTGCCAGGAGGGGACAGCCAGGGTGGGGTCGGGCTCTGGTCCCAAATAACAAATGACGGGATGAGAGGAAACCACCTCAAGCTGCACCAGGGGAGGTTTGGATTGGATATTGGGAGAAGTCTCTTCACCCTAAGGTTGCCCAGGCAGAGCCCCCATCCCTGGCAGTGTTCAGACAACACGTGGATGTGGCGGATGAGGACATGGTCTGGGGGGGAACATGCTGCTGGTGTTGAGCTGATGGTTGCATTTAGTGATCTGAAAGTTCTTTCTGTACCTTAACAATTCTGTGATTCTGTGAGCACCCATCCCCATGAGGCTGTAGCATTCCCTCCAAAGAGCTGTTGTGAGGCAGCAGGAGCCTGGTGGGATGTGGTTCATGGGCAGTTGAGGGGCTTGGATGAGTTTCTTGTCTCCTGAGACAAGTTGAGCAGTGCAGAATGGAGCTGCTCACCTGCTCCTTCTTCATTGTGGAGTTGTGGGGAGGGTTTTTTAAGCAGAGTGAAATCAGTGCCCTGACAGGCAGCAGTTCCACATTGACCAGAACCTCTGTTAAAGTCTGGGTCACCTCACTGAGCTCCATCACCATCTCAAAGAGAACCCACCCCCCACTAGGCTTGGGGCCAGCTCGGCCGCCCCAACACTCTGCCCATTTTGAAATGAGGATTAATGAGTTCTTCCATCTGATACTTGTTTGAGATTTGCCATTTGGGTTCATTTTAAACTAATTTTATTCTCCGTGTCACTGGCAATTTATGCAGCAAACGCAATTATTGGAGATGAACGCCTGCCACAGCTGAAGGCTACAAGTGCCACTTCCTTGGATGCACGAGGAGCAGAGAGCTGGGGAATTGGGGTGGGGGGGAGGGAGGGAGAAGGAATATTAGAAAAATAATCTTTCCCTACAATGCTCTCAGAGTTGATACACACACCTTCATAAAAAAGTAATTTAATTTTCCCAGTGCAGCACGAAAAGGAGATCTAATTATCCACTTCTAAATTGCTTCCTTAATTTTTCAAAACATGGCTTTTTGTTTATGTCTTTCCCCGAGCCCTGCTCAGAGCCTGCCATGGAGCTCACCTCCATCTGGAGGTCAGTGATAGAGCCACCTGGAAAGGAACTTGCTCCTGATAGCAGGTCTTGGAGTTCCTAATGTGCCACGTGGGCCTTTTGTCCATGCTAATGGGACTTCTCCATAGGCAGCATCCCCTGGTGATTCTGGGAATTTGGGAGGCAGCCCTGGAGCTTGGCTGGGGATGTGCATCAAACATGGGTTCTTTTATCAAGGCTTGCAGGAGTTCTGCTGCCTCAAAGCTCTGCCTTTTGCTGCTTTCTGGGTTTCTGGGTCTCGCTCAGCAGCGTTGCTATGGCCCCACGTCTGTCCTGCATCCGTATCAAAGACTGTAAATCCTCCAGAATGAAATTTCTGGAGTTTCCAAGAGATTCCCATGGGTGCTGCCTTTTAGGGTGTTTATTTACCTTGGGCCTGGACAATAAGTTCTGCCGAGTCCCCAGAGACTGGCGTTTCTGCAGGAAGCTCTTGTAAAAATCATCAGCTGTGTTTGAGACAAGTGTTTGAAAAAACTCCTGGTTTTGATCATGTTTGTATTGTGTGCCTCTTCCTGCTTCATGTATTCTTCCCATGGATTTCCCTAAAGTTCAGCTCACAGGCTTGCTTTGGATTGTGAAATGATGTACACACACGCCTCCTCTAATATTTATAGGATAAATGCTAAGCTGTACTTCAGTGATTATCAGGAGCTTCTCAAAAACAGGTTTCAGGTGTTGGAGCTGACATGACACCTTCAATTATTTACTGGGAACTGGGTTTCAAACTGCTAGCTGTGGTTTGTTGAGGCATTCAGAGGCTCACAAACTGGAGCTGTTCAGACTGGAGAAGGCTCCAGGGGCACCTTGGAGCTCCCTCCTGTGCCTAAAGGGGCTCCAGGAGAGCTGGAGAGGGACTGGGGACAAGGGATGGAGGGGCAGGATACAGGGAATGGCTTCCCAATGCCAGAGAGAAGGATTAGATGGGATATATTGGGAAGGAATTGTTCCTTTTGAGGGTGGGGAGGCCCTGGCACAGGTTACCCAGAGCAGCTGTGGCTGTCCCTGGATCCCTGGAAGTGCCCAAGGCCAGGCTGGACACTGGGGCTTGGAGCACCCTGGGCTAGTGGAAAGTGTCCCTGCCCTGGCAGGGAGTGGAACAAGATGGTCTTTTGAGGTCCCTTCCAACCCAAACCAATCTGTGATTCCATGATTCTATGAAAACAGTTCCAGTGTGTGTTGTTCATGTTTTAAACTTCTTTTTGTGTTACATTCCACTGTTAAACTACCCCCTCTCTGTGCTCCCTGCCTCGTTGGGTCTGAGTTCTGCACTGAAAGCTGTAGGGATGGGGTTTTTTATTCCCTGTTGGTTTCACTGGTGCTGGATTAGATTTTTTAGTTTTCCCCCATTTTCCCCCACAAATATTAATGGCAGCATGCTGAGCTTCTCAGGGTATCTTACGGAATCCCAGAATGGTTTGGGTTGGAAGCGACCTGTAGGATGATCCAGTCCCAAGGCCCTGATGTGGCTGGTTGTGGCAGGGCAGGGTGGGTCAGAATTCCCACTCCTCCAGCCGGACACGAGGGGGTCAGGACCGCGTGAGCCGGAGCCAGCAGCTGCCGGCAGAGCTCTCCCGCAGAGCCTGGCTGTTCAATAATGCTCTAATTAACTACTGCAAACTTCAGAGGACCCAGCTAACTCTAATTGAGAGATCAACAGAGGCTGCAATGAAGTTAGATGTGCATACTAATTACTGAATTATCTAACACCTGCTTTGGAGAGCAGCACCAAAATATAAATACATTTTGCATTGTAAGGGCCTTGCTTTGAGGAAGGCGAGATCTTGCCTTGTCAGACGCATCTCAGATCCCTCACGCTGGCTGCAGCTTCCCAGAGGCGCCTCGTTGGAAAAGCTCTATCCTTTATTTTTGAGGCTGTCATGTTGCAGGCTCAACTTGTGAGCAGTCAATTAAGCAGAACTCCAAACATTAACTCAGATGCTCCCAAGGTGGCGTTGAGGATGATGATGATGCTGGTGATGACAATGACGTCCTTCGCAAAGCCCCGGTGAATTCTTATGGCACTCTTGAGTTTCATGTCAGTGTCCAAATGACACTCAGTTTGCTGGCAGCTCCCAAAGCTACTCTAAAAAAAAAGTGAAAAACAAGAGGGTTCATTTTCCAGCTGCTGAGTGGCAAATACTAAGGTTAAGTATCCCAGGCATTAGTGCAGGGATCCACCAAAGGGCTGTGGCCAAGAGCTCTTGGAATGGGAAGGAGAAACAAGAAAGGGGAGAGGAAAACTGCTTTGGGTTTTTTTTATTATTATTATTCCATTCTGCTGGGTTTTTTTGCATACTCATCTGAGGTGTGATTTCCACATCATCAGCTCAGTCAGCCATCACCAGCAGCCCTCTGAAGGCAATAATTTTCTGCTCAGCAATTTTGTCACTGTGCTGGAAGGATAAATGAAACCAATGTTTCAGTGCTTTGTCCAGCCTGGAATCAGCACGTGGCACATCTTCCCTCAAAAAGTGGTTATTCCCTATTTTCTTTTGTTGAGGATTAAGCTGCTTACCATGGCAAATGCGTGAGCTTTGCTATTTCCTCCCCCTTTTTTCAGTATATTTGCTCAAGTGAGACTCGTTGGCTGTTTTGTTGGTTTCAGTAGTGCTGCCTCTGTTTGTTACAGAGCTGGTTGGATGTTTTCCGGCTGACAACTGACTATTCCATCCCTCCTGAAAGGCAGGAGCTGTTGTGGAGCCTCCTGCTCTCAAAACACTGCTTTTGTTCAGGTTGAGATATACAAAGCCTTGGAATCTAAAATTCTTGACTGTACTGAGCTAGAGCCAGGTAGGGGAGGGGGTCTGGAGAACCTCCTCTTTGGAGGCCCGTCCTGATTCCAGGTTCCCTTGTCCCCCTCTTGGACAGACAGACACAACTTCTCTGTCACTGCCTTGTCCCAACAACCCTCTCTCCCCTCGCTCCTGATCAGATGGCCTCACATGCATCCCCACGAGGTGTCTGCGCTATTTTGGGGAAGGGGTTGTTAGAAATTCCCCTCGCGCTCCTCTCACCCGCTGCAAACTGGGATTATTGACTGCCTGTGATGCTAAACTTCCCTCAGCCTGCTGCTTACTTGGAAAATCTTTCTGTAACTGCAGTTGCCAAGCAACTGTCAGCTGTACTTCCAAGATGCTCAGGCCGCCTTCAAGATGTTTGGACCCAAATGCTGCCTCTCCACTCTCCAAGATTGCTGTTTTCCCTGGGCAGGCAGCTTTGGGAAGGCCAGGTAGCCTTCTTCCCATCCTGACATTATCTCCCCTGCCTTTATTAGCATGCTTTCCCAAAGCTCTCTGCCCACTCATCCCATTGATTATCCTGCTGGTTGGGCTCCAAGGCAGTGCCTGGCTCGCTCTCCAGCATGTGCTTGGACACTGGCATGGTGATGAGTGTGAGAGAGAGCTGGAAATCCAGGTGTTGCACCTCATCACTAGTAAAAGAATTCCAGTCTTGTTTTTTTCCTTCTTATGAAAAAAAGCACGATTTTCTTATAGGAGCTAAGGCAATTAAAAGACAGAAAAGCTGGAGGTTTAGATGAGATATTAGGCAGCAATTGGTTACTATAAGGGTTGTGAGAAACAGTGCCTGCAGTGGTTGTGGATTACCCTTTCCTGGAAGTGTTCAAGGCCAGGTTGAGCAGCCTGGTCTGGTGGAAGGTGCTCTTGGCCATGGCAGGGGAGCAGAACAAGGTGGGTTTGAAGGTCCCTTCCCAGCCAAGCATTCCATGATACTGTGATTGTATTGAGGCCTTAGGATTTTAGCTTTTATATTTTTCATATATTTGAAATCCTGCAATTTTTAGTGTATAATTCTAAACTCCACACACAGTGTGAGCTGCTGCTGCTTCCCCATTTTGCTCAGACACAACAATTCCTCTCCAGGCCTGGCAATCAAGGACCCCTCACTGCC
>VZUI01020055.1:0-24763 GCA_013401135.1 Cettia cetti | reverse complement strand
AAGGAAGGAAGGAAGGAAGGAAGGAAGGAAGGAAGGAAGGAAGGAAGGAAGGAAGGAAGGAAGGAAGGAAGGAAGGAAAACCAAGCCATGAACACCAACAAATCTAATGGTAAAGGCAATTATGTGGGATGAAGAATTCCACAACAACAGAGGTTTGATCACTTAGGACTCAGTTCATAGCTACTTCTTAGTGGAAAACTAGGAGATAAAAATCCTTATTTTTTTTTTTAAACTGGATGAGAAATGGGAATGTTTTTGAAGTCTTGAAAGTTTTAATGGGCTGAGAAACACAACTGTCTGTTCAATAATTTGGCCAGCACAGGGCCATTGACATTTGAATATTGCCTTAGAAGATATCTTCCTGAAACCTTTTAAGGTCATTCGTTTAATTTTAAAGCTGTAAAACCCTTTGGTTTTATCACCCAACTCAGATGTAAACAGTGCTTTTAAAGTCAGAACCAGGAAAATTTGAAACATTTTGTTCTCATAATCAGGAGGGACTAAATTTAAAAGTGCTAGTGAGCCAACACCTGCTACAAAAAAAAAAAAAAAGAGAGGCTCAACTTCATGCTCCAAATTTATTTTTCACTGCATATGGGAGATGTGAAAAGCCTCCAATAGGCTGCTTGACAGTTTCAAGGGGAAAACACAGATAAGCAACAATATTAGGAGAACACAGTATCATGATATGGAAAGAGTAACTCTTTCAATGGATTATTGCTAGAGGTCAGTCAAAATTTTCAAGCATTTTGAGAAGGAATTTCTTTCTACACAGCCTGATTAAATTGTAGAAATAAAGAGCATAAATCTGCGCCTGAAAAACTGAATGTAGAGAAAGAAAAATCAAGAGGCTATAGCAATATGTTTGATTCAGAGACATAGCTGATGAGATCAGACTTTTACTTGTACTCATCAGAAATGGCAAGGGATAATGAATCATTACATTTGTCTTCTGCCAATGAAATGTACATGTACTTTTATTATATAAGATTTTAAGAATAAGATTTTAAAGAATTTGTATGTTCTCCTGTTTTTCTCCTTGCAAGAGTGAACGTCTCACTGAGAGGATTAACTTGTCAATAACAGTCAAAACTCCCATATTTTGCTTTAGATATAGTTTGAAACATCACTGTTAATGAAATGATTTTTCTATACTCAATTATTTAAGCTTTTCTGTATTTTTGGGGGGTTTTGTTACATATTGTTGTATACAGGGCCCTTACAAGGTGTCACAGTCCAAAAAATACAGAGTCTGAATAAAAAATCCAGCTGCATGCAATTACACTGGTTTACAATCCTTCCTAGATCCCTCCCCAAAATACTCTCTGCCAATATGTCTGCCAAAATGAGAAAATCTAGTTAACAGGTTTTCTATAATCACTTTCATCATGTTGATGAGTAATTATTTATTCTTGTATTCTCCATATTAATTTGATTTATCTACCTGTGTTCCGGAAGCCGTACTTCAGCCAACTTTAATACAGGCACGAAGGAATAGACATCAGTGAAATCTCTGGAAGCATTGCAAGAATCCTGAATCCATGCCTACGCTGCTATTGTATGCTAAAATCAATAGTGAACATGATTATTACTATTGTTTTGAATGCTACTAGTACTGAGGTGGACATTTTTATGACATCACAAAACATAATTGTGTGTTTTGCTCCACTCTGAATAAAATGTCTGAGTCAGTCTTCAAGACAGAGGCAATGAGTTCTTTAGACATCAGCAGAGAATCTAGTTTTGACCTCCAGGAATCACAATACTACTACGAGTGTCAGTGCTGCTACTAAGAAGCACATGAAGATGTTTAAAATCTCAAACCCACAATCTAACAAGGAATCAAGAAAGGTAACAATGTAAATCCACTCCAAGGGCAGCAAGGCAGTTTTGTCAGACTGGAGGGAAATTATCTATACAGCTTTTCAGTTTATTATAGTCTCCTGACCACAGTTTCAGAAACCCTGTCTATGACAGGGAAGTTTCTGGATGGCGTCTGTTTAAGCAGTACTGGAAATAAAACACAATGTTTGTTTTACTGCTATTCTAACAATGGCCTTGACAACATGCAAATAACACAGTTTGCAGACCTGAAAAAGCAGAGCACAGCAAAGACCTAAAAAGCAAAGCAAAGCACATAAAGACATATTTGTCCTTTTTCTGCTTCCTTGCTGCTTATACTTTGCAGACAGGTAGTTAATGATCCTGTGCCACCAATTTTAAATTACAAGGCTCTTTCTTTGTTGGGAACTGTTCTTCATCATTATTACTCTCTTTTGTGGAGGTTGACAAATAAAACAGATATATTCAGGTTTATAACTGAAGTGCTGAAATGATACTTAACATACTAGAAACTTAGAGTATTCCCCATCAAAGTAGGGAAAGCCAGACCATGACACTCCTGTTTCGTATTCTAAGTCCAAGAGAGACTTTTTGTCTTGGTTATTCTTTTCCATCAATTGTTTTCCACCAATAATTTTGCTATGGCCTGTTTTCTATAAGTTTTCTAAAATCAGGCTTAGACAAAGCTCCTTAGTTAGGGTACATTCACAGATCCCCTCTAACGGAATTTTACCATGTTTTCAACACAATTTAAACACACACATTTTAGGTACATATTTCACTATATTACTCTAAATAGGTGAACATACTGGCTTCCAACGGTCATTAAAAAACTCTCAGCCTTGGTTCTTTGGCTGTAATTTTGGTTTATGGGAGCTGTTGCATAGTTTTGAAAATTAAATATTATACTTATCCTCCTGATATCTAAATCTCATGCCTATCAATACGAAAAACTAATTCGAATGGAAAAAAACACTTCTCAGCTACCTACAGAAATGTCTGCTTCGACATTCTACTTTGTAATGTCTGGATTTCAACTTAGCTGACAATGGCATGCTATCTAAAAATTATTTTCATGCTTTCCAAAAAGTATAATTAGAGCAGGCTTAGCATGGCTGCTATATATTTCAGCTTCATTCGTCCCTGTATGGATAAAACATTCAAACGTAGATATTTTGTTTCAGCAGATATTGATGACAGCTGTTGTACCCCCTCATAACAACTGTTTACATTTAATTGGAAAATCAAGTGATGAAAATACTTAAAAATTTGAAAACAGACCTTTTTATACAGAAAGACTGTGACAGCTTTTACCCCAGACTGATAGTAAAAGCAGTTCAAACGCTTTCTGTTATTGCCATGCTCCATATGACAGATTCCCTGGCTAGAATACATTTTCTGTAATGCACTGTTGCCTTCTGCTCTTGGGACTTCTGTCTTTAGTGAATCATTGAAGACTGAGTCTGACCGGGGAATATAACCAGAAGGAGAAAGGAATGATAGCAGGAAATCATACTATAACTTCTAAGACGGAATAATTTCTAAATGGAAATATATGTTTTCAGTGAGTTTACACCAGATTCCTACATATAGAACTCCAGTTTTTTAATTAAAATTTCTCATGGAAGAGTGTCTGGTTTTAAAAACTTAATCAAAACTCAGTTTCCACTAGGAAGATGTAGGGATTGGTTGTTTAGGTTTGTTTTTCAACTACAAAATGTAGATGTAGAATTCAAGGAGAAAGCAGGGCAGAATTGCTTTAAAATCTGCTGAACTCTACAGAATACTTTTGCAGAGGCAGAACAAGCATAAGCCATTCTTTTTAACACTTACTGGAATCCCCTTTCCATGGCAACTTATTTCCAATGCATTCTACATCCTCAGCTGTGCTTCCACAAATCCTACAAGGCCTGAAATCCCTTCTTTAGCTTCTTCACTACTCTGAGAGTGATAGAACCTTGCAGGTATTTGACACACTGCCATCACAAGAGAGACGCAGACACCACAGCTGAGTCGAAGTGGGAAAAGAGCAAGTTTAATTTTCACTTTCAGTTTATATAGATTTCCAGAAATGAGACCACATTGGAAGACTGAGGTTCAACCTCTTCAATTCTACTGATCTGAGAAAGTGTTTATTAATTGTCTCTCCTAAAGAGAAGAATGTGAACAATATAGACAGTTACAAAAACATTGCTTTTTTTACATTAAAATCTGTGAGAAACTGACTCCAAAATATGTGAACTACAGAAGGCTTAGAAAAAAATCCAAGAGAAAAGGGTGACAGGTTTTTATGGTCATAACTTTGAAGCAATCTGAATTAAAAAACCTCAAGGCTTATTTCAAAAGACCTGCAAGAGGTGTTCCATATCAATGCTTCCTACTTCCACCAAAAAAACCAAACCAAACCAAACCAAACCAAACCAAACCAAACCAAACCAAACCAATCCAAACCAAACCAAACCAAACCAAACCAAACCAAACCAAACCAAACTAAAAAAAAACCACAAAAAACCCCAACCAAACCAAACACCACATCAAAACAAATTAACTTTGAATCAATTTAATTTAAGGAAGGTATTCTTAGACTCAAATGGTATGATTTTCATTGTTTTATTGGTTTAAGGAAACAATTAGGAACACATTTTCACACTGTTTGGTCATTAACTTGAAAACATCAGATCGCTAGTTAAAAACCAATGTTATGGAATGCATACTTATTCAAGTGATGAGTTTACAGAAAGTATTATTCTCCTGCTTTTTAAACTGCAGCTTTTACCACTGTTGTTCTGACTGTTAGAACACTGATTTTTCTATTAGTTACTGGAGTATAAGTATTTTTACAGAATAGTGCAAAAGCTAGTCTGTAGTATAGTCCTATATCTACTTCAAGAACTTTTGTGTCAGTAAAAAAAATATGTTAGTCACTGTGGTCTTTGTATCAGACTTAACAGAAAGTACAGTATTGTGAATTTTCCTAGCACAAAAGTAATAGTAAAGAAAAAGCTTATTT
This sequence comes from Cettia cetti, assembly GCA_013401135.1. Classification (NCBI taxonomy): domain Eukaryota; kingdom Metazoa; phylum Chordata; class Aves; order Passeriformes; family Sylviidae; genus Cettia; species Cettia cetti. The sequence goes on along the minus strand of VZUI01020055.1, from coordinate 19,911 downwards.
TAATAAAACTTTTTGTACTCAACATCTTTGCAAATACACTATTTTTATTTCAGGATAGGATGGTAGTTGATTGTATCTGAATGTGAGGGGGCTAAAATACTCGTGACCATTAACACTTGCAACAGAATGAGTCAAAACCTTCTCAAAAGAGTTGGAAAAAACTCAAAAGACTTGGAAAAGATACAGAAGCTGGAAAAATGGATCAGGCATTTGCTGGTTTAGATCTGATTCTGAGGAAGTGATAAAGAATATGAAGATAGAAAGCAATTCATATGAAAGAAGTTACAACAGAATTGTTTGTGATTCTAAAAGAGGAGAAAAAAACCCTTGAACAACAGTTTTCCAAGCACTCAAGAAAATGGTGAGGGATCCTGAGACCGTTTTCCAAATGACAACATGGTGCAGGTGAACAAGCAGATTTTGAAGGAAAGTGTCATGTGAAAGTGGGGAGTTTCCCAGAACTCTTTATATTTGATATTTGATTAATTTATTAATCAGGGAAGTCAAGACACCCAACCAGTGCTCTGTTATGGGGACCCCACTGAACAGCCCAGGGAATCCCAAGGTGGTTTGACTAAGTCTCTTCAGGGTTACACACCAGCAGCATCCCCACTCTTTGTTGATGTACTACCAGTTTTGTCAAGTTTGGTGTCAGTCTATTGAAAGAGTCCCAAGGCTGCACAGAAAAGCCTGTTGTGAGAAAAATCAAGGAAAAATGAAGTACATAATGAAAAATACAAAGAATTCTTTAAAATCAAAAGGTGGACAAAAATACACTAAGAAAGGCATAGGTCTCTTAGTAAGGAAGACAAACAAGAGACAGAAAGGGAAAAGTATAATAGGTAAGAAAGCAAGAACAAAGCATGGATGGGTTGTAATTTTTTTTTTTTTTTTTTTTTTTTTTGTGACATGGAAAAACAACCAGAAGACATGAATATCTCTCTGAAGAGAAAATGATGATGGGTTATTCCATCTGTTGTGTTCCTTATGGTCAGGATGAGCTGTACCAACTTACTTTGCAGAAAGCCTGATTCAGAAAAAATATTATTAAAATTAGTAAAAAAATCTTTCTGATTTGATGCTAGCTAAGGCACTTAAGCAAACTGCATTACAAAGTCAGCAAATTCAAATAAAACCAGGTTTTCAAGAACTAATTAAGCAAATATTTTGAAGGGCATCATCATAGTATATAGTTAATTCTCTCTTACAATCTGAGATGAATTGCAGAGCATTTGCAGATCTCCCTAGCCCTCCATTTTTATTGCTGTATGTATACATTGAGCTTCAACACCCAACTGTTTTTCCAAGTTACAAAACAATGACCTAAGTGTCAAATTACTTATGTTGATTCATGCTAAAGTAATCAGATACTGTCCTGCCCATGTTACGTCCTGATAAGACATAACATGGGCAGGAAAAAGAACATAATTTTGACTTGGGTTTGATACAAATTAAATGCAAAATATATATGCTTCTCAGTGTTATGTTTATTTATTCTCTTTCTGTAGGTAAACATTCATCTTGGAGACCTGAGGAACATTTGTATTTCTTATTCACAGTACTCAGAAAGAATGAAATGAAGACCACACCTAATTTCATAATAGGAAATAAAATAATGATTGCAATGATTTAGGATTTTTTCTTTCATTAGTCTTTTCCTCCCCTGTTGTTTTGTCAACAGCAGAAGGGAACACTGGAGCAGGGAAGAATCTGACACCTCAGCCATTCACACACCAAACAAATTCAAGACTGAATGACAGAAGTCCTGGGTGATTGTTTTGTTTTGGTTTTTTTAATAATGACTCTTAGGAAAGAATTAGATTTCTAAGTCACTCTCTGCAATATTGTGATATACTTTTATCACCAATTCAAATATGTGGTCCTGTCATTTAACTGCAAATTTAGGAATAGAACATTTAATGTTATCCACCACAGTCAGGAAGATTAAGTCATAATAATTATTACCAGCATAGTATGAACTTGTCTGTCAGTAAGTGACAGGATATAACAAGGTGTGCTTTGTTGATCTCTGTTAAAGTGCATTGACTTGCCAATAGTTAATGAGAGACTTCAGGAGGGTTTTTTTTCTTTTCTGTGTATAAGTTGAAATAGAAGTTTTGATAAGTTATTGGAACTCTTTTGTTCCTTTTCTCTGTGCTCATGCTGGCTCCTAACTATAACCTTCCAATTTGATTTAAATAATCCACAAAACACAACACCTGCTGATACCAGGGGAGGATATGCTGGGGAGGCATTGTGGTTTCCACTGGAAACCCTACAGAGCTCTGTAGTTTTACATGGCAACATAAAATATTACCCTATGTTTTCCTTTGAGTATAAAGAGTTTTATGAAGCAAAAACTCCCAGAATGAGTCCAAGGAGCAAAAGAAAAAATTTTACATGAAGTTCAGGAAGCCACTTGATGATTGTCACACAATTCTGTTAATGACTACTGAAGTTTTCAAGACCTTGGATGGGAATGAATTTCCACCAGTTCACATGTATTTTCCATTGGTATCATTACTGCTGGAAAGAGGAGCCTGGAATTCCAGATATATTCCAGTGTTTTGACGCTGCATGTGTGATCTGTCTTTTTTCCTTTGGAAATGGTCCTACTTTTCCTTCAGAAACTCAGATGAGCAAATCTGGAGATGATTTTTGTTAAAAGTTAATTTTTATTCATTGGCTTCTGTGTCTTCTGTTTCTAGCAAAGAACTCATTTTGTGAAAATTTGAATACTCTAATTTCTAACCATCATAGGAATTCTCTTTATCTTTGGGAATATGTAACACTACTGCAATGTAAGAAAATGTTCAGGTGGGGTGAATAAAGCAGCCTTTGTCTTCACTGTTCTCTTGGATGAGGGGCACCATCAGTGGATCCCAGATTGTTACAGGGTTTTTTTGGATGACCCATAATTATCTTCAAAGAAGAGATTTAGTTGGTTTTTCTTCCACGACTGCACAATTTATTTCATCTTGCAACAGACTCCTCCACAGCTCGCAGAATACATTGGAATATCGGAGGTGGGAAGAGGACCCTCACACCATGCAAATAGGAAGATTGATTCCTGCTGGTTTATGGAGAGAAAGCATCATTGTTTGAAAAACAACCAGATGTAGGATGCACTGCTGTAAAAACTCCCATCAATGGAACTGTTCATGGCACTGGGATGATGGAGCTGATTCTCAGTGGGAAATTGTGTTGGATAATTGCATTCTGCATACCACAAACATCTTTGAAGCTCAGTTGAGTGTGAGATTCTTCTTGCTTTACTCAGTGGCATATTAGGTTCTGTTTAATAACTGCTTCTGGCTCCTGTTTTTAATACAGACATTTCTATTTTATTGGTAAGAAATGTTTTTTTGTTCTCAGTGAACTCTTGTCCAGAAGTATGAATTTCATTAGCATGTGAAAGCATAAAATTTCATGGAAGATAAAACAGAGTATTTTGTTTCTTTGCTTTGCTTTTTTTCCCCACCTTGTAAATGAAGGATTGTTATAATTCTGGAATTTTTCACTAAATATAAAAAAAGTAATTTAAAAAAAAACAGTGTTCAGTAATGTCTCTAAATAAACAGAGAGGTGACAAGCAAATGCTTTCAAAAGGAAGGATGGAAATCATGCTTAATAAATGAATGTATTTTCCTTCATTTTTTTCCGTATTTCTTTTAGGAAATAGGAGAAGGAGGCCAAAAAACCAGCTACAATCTTAGATGTGTTAAAAAGATTTATTTTTTTTTCTTCAAGGAGGTGCTGAACCAGAAATTAGTTTCTGCAGAAATCCTTGCCCATGGCAATAGCAAAACATGTAGCCACATATTTTGAAAGATATAATGCATTTCCAGAAATCTTTAGTTAAATGGCCATGGAGACTATTTGAATATGACCTTCACCAGCAGTGTTCAGGGCTGTAGTTCATTGCAGCACCCTGACTGTACCAGAAGGAAAAGCACTGTGCTTCACCAGTCAGCAGAGTTAACATCTTGGTGTAACTCATGCTTGGGTCAATTCATTAGGAAACAACCTGATCCACAAAGGCCAGGCCAGTGCCATGAGGGAAGACCAGTCCCATGTGTCTGGTATTGCACAAGGGGCTGGGAAGAACACTAAACTCTGGGCGTAAGTTACTTAGAGAGAAACCATGTTCATTGTGATATCCCTTTCAGGTTTGGCTGATTGCCTTCAAAAATTTCATTCTAAATATGTATTGAGATGCTCTCACAACTAAACACAGGCTTAAATTTATGGGTGATGACCATTTGTAAATAAAAAGCTTTGAGCAAGAGGACTCCTTTTTGTTTCTTAAAAACACGACCCGGATCTTAACCCCTGTAGTTAACAATCTTTCACAAATGGAGGCAAGGCCTCCCTTACTACTGCTATCCTGACAGTGCTCCAAATCCTGACAGTGCTCCAAATTTTCATCTCTAGAAATTTTTGAAAAGCTGAGTGCTAGAAGAAAATAAAACCCTACTCTGCACTTCTACAAAACTACAAACTATTTCACAGCAAAAAAAATTGACTGGAAAACAAAATAAATTTTATTCCTGAGAGCATCTCTGCTATAACTGAGATGTCTTTCTCACGGTGCTGAATTAACATTCCATCCTTGAGCGAGCTGCCTGCCTGTCCATCTGAGAAAGAACTTATTTCTCTTTCATTAGAAATCTTCATAATTTAAGAAATACATTTGAAAAGTTTCATTATTTTGGAATGTAGTTCTGTTTAATCAAAGATTGACCAGAAACTACATGTAAAGTTTTTATCCTTTATTGGTTTTGTGTGGTATAACTGGTGCCTTCTTTTCTTTTTCTCTTTCTCAATATGTTATTTGATGTAGTTTTCACTGTTTTTCTGAAACAGCCTTAGGGCTGATATTGTCTGCCAGACAGCCCTGTTGTATTCTATACAATTTGCCTGGGGCTAGATAATGATCACTTATTCTTTCTAAACTTCTGTCATAACGTTGGTTCTCTGATTGTGCTGAGCTAAACAAATTATTAAGAGCTACTGGATTATGTTGTTTATCACATTTGAGTGAAAGGCCTCACTTCCCTCTGTGTAGAGCAAATAATAGTATTTGTAGTTAGGAGATATTGCATCAACCTCCTCACTGTCCTCAGTAAGGCTTTAATTTCACCTTGTTGCTGACATGCTGACTACTGCACAGTTTTCTCAGGGTTTTTTATCTTCCTGTCTTTCATTGGTATTTTTAAACTGGCATTACTCCACAAATTCACAGATGATGAACTTCTTACAAAGGTATAGTGAATATGATAGGTCGCCTAATAAATATTTAATAATTTAACACAATTCTGTGTGAATACTTACAATCACCACTTAATAATGTATGAACATGACATGTAAAGTCTGATCTGAATTACTTTGATTTTAAAATAATTTAAAAAATAAATCAAAGATTTTAAATGCATAAAATTTGTACATTAAACTACACAGAGTCGAATCTAAAAGAACAGCTAATCATAGACCAAAATGTGCTTTAAAATGTTTGTAATTACTTTCCTGCGGATAAAGATTACTTATGCAAAAATAGATCTATACAAATATCTTGCATTGGATATTGTTGACTCCAACATGAAATAAATGAAGTTTACTGTTGGCTCTCTAAAGTATCATAACATCTATTTTCAGGAAAATGAGGCATTTCCATGACTTTATTTTTGAGCACATTTGTAAAGTGACTAGGAGAATTATCCCTCTGGAAGAAAAAAATTCTAACAAGAAATAAACAACCAATATAATTGTTCTGAATTTCAATAAGTGAGCACAATAGACAACTAAAATATATTCTGAATCAAGAAATTTCAGGAATAATAAAGTCCAAAAAAGAACAAGAGCAAATGATTGTAAGAAAATGAACGTCAGTAAATATACACTCTAGACCACATAAACGTTGTTATTATAGCCAAATTATGCTCATTCACACCAAGAAAATTCATTTATTCATCTCATATTGATGTAATACATCAACATATATATAGCTTTCTTACAATAGGCACTTCCCTGAGAATGATACAAAATTAAATGTGCAAGTGAGAGGGTCAGTAAACACTCATTGGCATTTGGTGTTGTTTGTTTCATATCTAACTAGAGGGATCTGGAAAAAAAGCCCCAAACTATGTGAACACTTGATGTCCGGTGTTCAAGCTCATTCTTTTACTTTCTTAATTTAGTATATTTTGCACCATGGTTATATGGCTTTAAAAACAATAGAGGGAAAAGACATAGCAGCTTTTACATGGCAGCTGTGAAGCTCTGGCTATTTTTGCACAGTCAAAACTTTTAGCTTTTTATTGCACTCCTGGGTCTTTCTCCACATATTTTACATCCAGCATAAAACATTGTTTTATGTTGGAGTTTCTTTTCTGCATCTTTTCTACAACAAAACCCAGCATGGCAGGGAAGGTGTGGTGTCACCTGTCCTGGCTCCCTCACCCCTCACTGACACTGTCCCATCATGGTCTGGGATATTGGTCTGCAAACACCCACCCATGACTTCATGTCACACCCCTGAGTATTCATGTTACACTTCTGTTTCTTGCCATTAAAAAACAGTACTGTGACACAGTCCTCCAAATATTTTGGATGCTTTGTACGCAAGATGGAGGGGAAGGATGACAAATAAGAAAAAGAAAAAAAAAATTCCAAACCTTAGAACTAAACCAAACCCCAAACAATAAAAACCCAGTTACAGTAGTCTAGGTTTGCCAGTATAGGACCAGATTTTGTGATTGTGTCCTCAGTTTTAAAATGCAGATGCACTCTGTGTATCCTCATTGACTTAAGATGAAACCTTACCCAGCTCCATTGTAAAGACAAGGCTATTTGTGAGCAAGACCATTATAAATAGTTAGATGTCACCCATGTGTTCAAGCAGAATGTGTGGGAAACACATTTTTTAGTGTCTTGGTCTTTCCTAGGGTTGGAGGGTTCCCTAGTGAAGATCAATGAGAAAAAAATAGTAGGAAAAAAAGTGTATTCATTTATTTGCTTTTAACTGGAATATTTCATGTGAGACAAAAGACATTAGAGAAAATGCTACAATTGAAACACTATCTCATTATTATGTTGAGTCATTAATCACAGGAAGGAAGACTATCTATTTTTTCTTCAGCTTCTGTCATTTTCTGAGATGGATTTCTATTTTATTAGCCACATGACTTCACAGGTAATAGACAGAAAATTGCCAATCATGTCCTGCTATCACAGAAGACTTATTTCTATCCTGAATTTGGCAAGGTGCAGAAGATGGCAACTGAGACCATTTTTTTCCAAGAAATAAAAAATTTTAAAAAGCCATGCACAATATAGGATTAAATTCCTATGGGAGGCAATTCTGTATAAAGATAACTTCCTCCAAAACTCATGTGAGCTTCAGCAGCTTTGAAAAATATTTCTGAAAATACAACTGAAAAAATACTTCAAAGCAACATGTCAAACAAAGCAAAATTAAAGAGCATTTTTGGAGCATACCTAGGAAGGTCAGCCAAGACTGACTTTCAGAATTACTGGTTCTGTTTCTGCTGAAAAATTTCCTCATCTAATCAGCTTTTAGTACAAGCCAGATAAATTGTTAGAGAGGAAAAAAAAAAAAAAAAAAAAAAAAAAAAAAAAAAAAGAATAATTCCTTTAAAAAAAGTAGTTTTCCATATAATGTTTAAATCCAGAATTAAAAATCCAGGGAAGTTCAGACATGTCAGATGATTTGGTGCTCCTAACAGGGTTATTAATAAAACATTTTGGGCTTCAAAAATAGTTTCTTTCTACCATCTTTTGGTAGAAAAACAACTACAGTATGGCATACACTGCCCACAGTGCATGAGGTTTTTTAGAATTAGAAGAAAGAAAAAGAGGGGAATTTGGATGAATTCTATACATAGAAGATATTTTCTCTGCTATAGTATGTAGGAGGGTGTAGCTTGGATGGTGGTCTGTGTGGGAGTCCCACGCTGAGCAGGCAGCTGAGAGGTGTCTGGGAATGCTGGAGAGGGAGAGAGAGACCCAAGCAGCAGGTCCCCGTGCCCATGCCTGCCCCCAGGGCCCCCAGAGTGACAGGCACCTGCTGCCATCTAGGCTGGGGCTTGTGGATGGAGAAGCCTATCCTGCTACACTGGCACAGCCTCCGTGGGTATGTGCTGCCATACAGGAATCCTAAGGGATCCAGAAAATATTTCAGACCTGTTCAACTGTTTGACTGTCACTTCCTGGTGCTTGGATGATGACTGGCAATGTTTCAGCATGCTTCAAGGGAGCAGAGCTACAACTATCTGTGCCATTAAGCTGATGTAAAGTCTGGCTGAACATGAGATAAAATGAAGACAAAGAAGAACTCTCTTGAATATCTCAGGCTGCCTGCATATCAATGCAAGAGATGTTTGTTGTCCAAAAGAACCCCGCCCTTATGAAGATGCAAGCAATACTTGAACTGACTTATATAAATGGAAGTGTATAACTTGTTCAGATAACAGTGAAGAATATTTATTGCCGTGCAGCTCGGGGCTGTCACACACCTCATGGCTCCAGTAGCCCTCTCTCATGGCTGAAAAACAGTAACACAGCCAGTGATGTCTGGAAAATTATCAAGGAAAACAATTAAGGATGCTTTCTCATCATCAGTGTGGTCCTGACTCCTGTCTAATACCACATATCAAAACCAGTGCTACCTGGCACTGGCACTGTCTTCTCATGGCACAGAGAAAGCGGGAAGTACAGTGGGAGATGTACAGCTGTGCTCCATGAAGAGAATCACGACACCATTCCCCTCCTGTAGGATTTCTCCAAAAGCCAAAAATAATCTTACCATACATTCTTCACTAAATCTGTTTATTTAAAGATAACGGTGTTGTGTTTTCCCTTTTACTCTACACAAGTTATTTCTTTCATTATTTATTGAGACTAATCGTGCAGCAGGCTCTTTTTTCAAAATTTACTTCCTCTAAATTTAATACATTAATTTCATGAGCCATCAGACCTCAACATTTTTTTTCAGATAGAAACAAGACATTAAAGCATCATTATAATTATTTTTTAAAAATTACTTTCAATTTGAACATTTTAGATTGTTGATATTGACTGGTTTGGCAACCACTGTTTAGGAGACAAAGCATGAAAAACGTACTTTACTCGTGAGTGAAGTAAGAAAGCAAAGGAGTGACAGATAAAATGGCCCTTAAAATATACAGTGATTTGACATTAAAATTAAATGATGACAAGTACAAATATTTTAGCAGAGAGAAAGGTCTCTATAGACATAAAAGTATTATATGAAAGAAAATCTTTTAACAGTTACAGGATCTCAGTGATTAAAAAATCTGATTTTTTTCAAGCAATCTCATTAGTTTTGAAAAGCGATTCATAAATTTTAACATCTATAATAAACCCAAAAATTCTGGAAAACCTTGACAGTAACTTGCACAAATAATACAATTACACAGAGAAGTATTTCCACCCACAAAATTATCTAAGAGAGTGGGGAAAAAAAGATTTCTAGCAAGTCATTAAATACTACATTTTGTATTTAGGCAAAGTTATTGGGTAGCAGTAGTAAAAAGAGTATAATCTCAGTGAAAATGCCAGCATTAGATTGTATTGAAAATGAATATGTTGTCAACCAGATTCCAGAAGGCAATTATTGATAAAGCTTTTGGATTTTCATATTCATATTTTCCCATGTTTGTAAGTTCTTTCCCGTAAGGTCCTACTGGGTAAAATCAGCGTTAGATTTTGTAAGTTGTAATTGTCAAGAGTTTTATGCTTGTTTACACAAACCCACACTGTTCTATTGCACTAAATATCCTAATATCACTAAATGCACTTATTTATTACCATTCTTTACACCAAAAACATGTATAACTTCAGTAGCATTGCTAATAACCTTTAAGTTCTACTTTATATTATCTGGCCAGCTGTTCCAAATATTCTCTCCTCTAGAGAAGCATAATGAGTAAAGTTGAATGACTATTAGAAATATATCCTCATTATCTCTCTCCTGATAATAAAAGTGTATTCTCCTGTTGTGTGTTTATCTGCATGATCATTCCACTTATTGTATTCATATTCATATATTTTCAGAGATTTGATGAATTTAAGAGAATGCAACAGAGTATTTGCAAAATCTAAATACTCAAGGGCGATCTGGAATGAACTGGAGTTACTGTAGAGAATCATTGAGGAACTTATCTTGAACAAACAATTAATTTCAAAGAAATGAAATTGTTATTTCATTATTTTTCTCAGTTCTCCCTCTGATATCTGAGCAATAGTGATTGTGACAGAAAATGAAAGAAATCAGCTTATCGAGCAAACTTGAATTTGAAGATGCAGCTGAGATGATATAACTCTGTTTGTTTCATACACTCATGGATATAATGTTTGTAAATTCCTCCTTCCAAATTGAAGTATTGCTTATATGCCCTTTCCCTGAAGGCCACGGCCAGTTGTGTCTCTGTGGGCTATGAGGATGAGATTCTCTGCAGATGTTTACAGAAGGCAAAGTGCCATGTTCAGTCTTGGTAGTGACTGAGGAGAAAATGGCATTCCTACAGTGAGATGAAACCCATCTGTGAACAGATGTAGCCTGAGCATTTCATCTACTTCAGCTGAAGTCCGGCAATATGAAATAAGGTATCTCATACAGGCACTCGGACTGTAGTGTTTAACACCTGCTGATGTGGATCTCACTGGAGTTCTTAGAACCTGCATAGAAGGCACCCAGGAAAGCAGGATCTGAGCACCAAGTGCTGAATTATCCTGAGGAACAGAGGCTTTGGGGTCTGACTGTAACAGATCTGTACTTGATCCCCCACAGTAGTCCCACCATAGTACTGATGGAAAGGAAATTTTTCTTGTGTAGATCAACCACCCTGCCCACAGCAAGGGCAGCAGGGACCTGAGGCAGGGCACAGACAGAGCAAAGCTGTTCCCCTTTCCTTCCACGGAGTCAGTCATCAAGTGATAAGAGGCTAAAGCTCTCTGCACAACTACATACCTGCATAAAATGCCCAGAGAGATGACATGCTCTACTAAACTTCCACCAAATAAATCAAACATAGCCTTATGACTATGTTATTTATGGCAGTGACAGAAAAAGATACTGAACCAACATAACGCCTTGACCAATTTCCTTCAATAAAAATTCATATGCACACACACAAAAATAGGATGCATGTTTTGTAATAAGATTGCAGCTGACTGTTATTCGTTGACTTAGAATTTACCATGGGATTCTATACAGCGTGTGAGAAAAGAAATAAAAGAAAGGGAAGGGAAAATTGAATTCTTTGTGTGACCCTCTCATGCCTCACGCAGAAGCCTACAAGGTTGTGCACCTTGCAGGTCTGTGACATGATTGCAAATTGTCTCCACAGCACCATCCAGTGGCTTTTTCTTGGCTGGAAAACACCGCAGAAAACCTGCGACCCAAACCTCCACACCCCAGGGCTGAATTGTACAGCAGCATAGCCATATCCTCGGCGTGCTTGCTCCTCCCTCTGCCCTGCCCAGCTTCTGCCACTTCTCTTCTGCTAATAACTATGGGCACAACGCACTGGAATAATGGGGGAATATAATGATATCTGCTTATTTTAGGATAAAGAGAATCTCGGTTTCTCAGAATTAATCATTAAGCAATGTTCTGGAAATCTAAGCAACAAATTATCTTTCATTTCTGTTATACATAATCAAACATGAAGTAAGTTTCTGTCATAGTTTAACATCACTTGGAGAATGTAGTAACAAAAATGTAGCTAAAGACTGCATTAAGCACTTTGAAATCCAGGAAGCCAATTTCACACTGTGCTGTCACACAGACAAAAGAAAAAAAAACAAAACAGAAAGCTACCAGAGCACTCTAAAATGGTAACAATAAAAACACGAATCAATTATCTTTATTTTTGCCTGGCTATATAAAAAATATAAAAGGTATGGCAAAAGAAATTGTTTTCAACTGTTAAAAGAAAGCAACTTCAATCTTGAAACATCCTTTGATGTATTCTTGATACCCTTTGCCTCTCTCAATGTCACCAATATGCCATAGCAAATATACATAACCATTATTCTTATTAGTGAGTTTCAATACAGGAAGTCTTATCATAAGCAATCTTTTATATATATATATAAATAATTCACTTCCAGCATTTTACATTAATGAAAACAATTTTTTAAAAAAGAGATTAATTATTTTTATCCAAAATGTAGCATCAGTGCAGCATCCACTCTAAGCAAACATCTTATGGTAACTGTTGTTCCTACTTACAGGGCCTTGAATGGTTTTACAGGTATTTAGGATTTCTTCCTGGATCCTGAGTGTACAATCATAATTGAGTTATCACTCAATTATGAAAAAGGGTTGCCACACCATAAGAAAACTGAGTCTCAGGAACAGCACAAAGAAGCATTTACAAGGCAGGAAGAGAAGTGATGACTCAAGCCTGAGTATCTGCCATCCCCTACTTGTTCTAGAGCCTGTCTGTAAAATGAGTGAATTTTATATGCTCTCAGGTTCTACACAACCCACCATCAAGCTGAACTGTTGTCATTCTGCTGTTTTATGAGCCAGATCACTAATATACTGTAAAAGCCACACAATTTTAAAAAAAGAAAAAAGTCTCCCTTTCTCAGATGTTGAAAGCATTACTGATGTATTCGTCTGGTGGAGAGAGAAGACTAATTATGTTTTTTTGAAAGCTTGGGTAATTAATCTGTGATTTGAATTTAGAACAGAGTTCCAAGTAGAGGTTAAGGAAAAAAATACGTATGCTTTATGACGATGCTAGCTGAAAAAAAATACAGAAACTATAAAACTACCAAAAAGCACCTTCAGGACAGGAGTCGGTTTCCTGGTGTCATTTTAGGCTCCGTGGAGCTCCTGGGCAGTGGAATATCCCTCCTGCTCTTTGGGTGGTTGCAGACTTGCTGTTAGGCTGAGGTTACACCTACTTATACCTTTGGGGTACCCTAAGGAATTGAATTCCTCATTTAAAGTCCATCATTTTAAACCACAATGGACACAAGCCAAATTCCTGCACTCGAATGCACCAGTACCCTCCCGGCTTTTATAGGACTCTTTGCAAAGGGAAGAATTCACCTTTTTCAGATGTAAAGGCCAGGACAGAAACTGTGTTTGGTCTCTTGAGCTACATATGCTTCCAAAGTTGAATCGCTCTGTTCAAACAGCATCTGAGAGTGCAAACAGATTGGCTGCATGTCTTTCTTAACAGCATGAAAACTCAGTTTCCCAAAATATCATTGATAAAAAGGGGTCCACTGAGTTTTGGAGAAAAAATATCTCATTACAGACACTTAGAGAATCCTAATGTAGGAAAAACCCCTACTCTCAGGAAAAGGCTCATATGTTTCAAAGACACAGATTCCACAACTTTCCACAACTGGGAGATGTGAAATCTCCCAGTATTTAGCTCTTTTTATAGTTAGGAACATCCTACTTATGTGTAGTTTAGGTCTTCCTTGCTAAGAGGAAAAATTGATTACTACTTCTGCTTCTGATGAATTTGTCAGCTGTCTCTTTAGTACTCTCTTTTTCACAACTATAAACTACATGACGTAACTTAAGGGTATCTTTTCTTAGGCAGAACAAGCCCAGCTGAAATATTCCTGAAAGATCCCATTACCTCATTATGCATGATGCTGATCTCTAGGCTCCCTGCAGAGGGTTCTTCTTACATCTCTGTCAAACATGAGGTTTGAAGTTGATGTAAACTTCTGCTCACCTGGAGCAAAACAACAGTTTCTCACATGTTACAGTCTTGGTAATACATTCTGAAAGTCTACCAGCTTTCTTGCCAATATTGCTTTTTTTTTTTTTTTTTTTTTTTTTTTTTTTTTGGTAACAGCTTCTCACAGCTGACTCTCTCAGAGTATGTTCCATTAAAATATTCAGACTTTTCCTACCAGTAATCTAAGTGTGTCACCACCTTCTTTTTTTGAAGTGCTGTTCTGCTGTTCTCTACCCTGTTATTTCGAACTCACTTTTACCAGATTTAGAGGCCTTCATCTTATATTTCTCATCTGTTTTACACCATTAAGAGCAAATAAAATCTAGCTATACTTAAGGATGTAAAATAACAGCTCCACAACTCCAAGAAATGTCTCCTTTTTGTGTGTATTTAAGATGTTCAATCACCTCTTTTCCACACTGATTTAAGGTAGACCAATCTTTTGAAACCTTGTTTTTAGTTCCCTTAGAGACGTTTGGTGTATCTGCCTTCTCTTTTAACAAATCATAAACACATTCTTGGTAACCCAATGTTGCCTTCCCCTTTTCCCAGCCTTTCTTTCTTGAACAGCCTGTACTGCTCTCTATCAACACTCCAATCCTTTGATTTATCCTACAAAGACTCTGTCTTGCTGATTTAGTTACAGCTTTGTTTGTGTAGCAAGACATTTCGTTCTTTCTGTTTATTCCACATACTTAAAGATACCTAAAATGTCTGGCTAGTTGCCCTGGAATCCTGCCTCTTGTTTTCTTTTATCTCCTGATTCAAGTATGTCACTTGTTTCCAAAATTTCAGGTCCTTTACCAGGATACCACCTCTATAAACACAGGTAAAGGTTTCAGCTCTTTCAGAAAAATGTGAAAGGGATCATTCCTTAGGTTTACTTTCTACTCCTTTTCAACAAACTTTGCTGCTGCTGTAAGTCTTTTGTTGTGTTATTCTAAGGATGAAGATTCAAACATCTGATTCTGTGTGTCTAGCATGCCAGTGTTTATATGTGAGATTTGATCTCCTATTAGACCCAAAAGGGATATAGTGTGGATTCACGTGGCTGTGCATAGGTGTCCAAAGCCTATAAAATTTCACAGGATATTTGGTCTAACATATAGAAACATTCAGGTCACCTATATGGCAATTTCCTTGGCAAGACAATGCAAGGCAGGTCAAAAATCGTCTGCTTACCTTTTGCAGGCATCTTGCACAGTCTTAGGAACCTCAAACAGCCCAAGGCACCTCTGCTTTGGGGTTTGTCCCCCTCAGTAGAATGCTTAGACAGGATGTAGCACACTCTGAAGTCAAAATGCACATTTAAAGCTGAACTTTCCTCTATGACCCCATCACTGTATTGAATAAATTTCACTGGCTTTACAGGGAGCTTAGGACACTTAGGAATTCAAATGTGTACACTTAAATTTAGATGTCTCTAGTCTGGAGGCCCATCCCACTCCAGAACAGGGTTTGATTCATTAGACCTTTCCTTCCTAAAACCCCAACATGGAAAGACTGTGCCAGAAAAACCTCAAAATGTACAGCTGAGTATTCTGACAGAAAAAAAGTCCTTACTGTGAAGTACAGATGTGAAAATAAACATAGAGGACAAAAACTAAATTACTTTGAAAAACACAAAAAACTTCAGTGATATTGTTCTACTATTGATTAAAAAATTGCAAAAGAAAGCAGTGAACCTTTCTACATCAAGTTCCACTCTCTGATGTAAGAAAAACAAGCTTAAATCATTCAAAAACTCTGGTTAGGAGAAGAAAAGAAGAGCTTGTAGCATGTCAGTAAAAATAACAGATGTGAATTCTTTGAAACTGACAAATGTAGGCAGTTAAAAGAAGTTTAATTGCTTGCTGCCCACCAAAAATATGAATTGTTGAGATTTAAATAGTTATAAAATGGGAATCTACATAGAATTCTGCAAACTTCCAGTGTAAACTTCAATAATAAAATTAAATAGCAATTTAACTGTCAATAAACCTAAGGAACTGTATTCCCTGTATTAAAATACAAACCCCAAATATATTCTCTGAATAACTTTGAAGTCTTGAGAAAAAGTCAGACAATAACCTGCTTGTCATGACCTGAAATTAAGGCTGAGCAAATACCAAATATTGATATTGTAATTTTTTTTTTTTCTAGTAGCTTACTTGTGTTTGACCTGTTCTGGTTTTTTGGGGTTTTTTACCTTTTAAGAAAAAACAAAAACAAAAACCAACCAACCAAACAAAAAAAAAAAACCCAAACAAAAAAACTCAAAAAACCTAACCAAAGACAAACAAAAAAGAAATATAGTTCAAGATTCTAGTCTGGAACAGAAAAACAACCTGAGTGAAAGAGTCCTACAGCTGAGGTCAGTACTTGTTTTTTTTAAAAGAAAGTGGTTTAGATCAATCCCTAGATCAATCTTTTCCTCTACTTCTCCTTTCCTTTGCATGTTCCTCTCTCTCCACTCACAACCCTTTTGCCCCACTAAACCCCCACAAGAATGATATCTCTGCCAATAAATGTTTCATAGAAAATGAAAGATTTTGGCTGGGATTCCCCCACCTTATTTCACAGAATCAACATTCTTCAATCAGTCAATAAATAGAATCACTTTTTCTTGAGCCTCAGAAACTTGAGTTTTGTCGAATGGTATTTAAGTACATAAATGGTAATACACTGAGCTATGTGGAAGGAAAGACTTAATAGTATGGAATGCTTGGTGTGGGCTGGCAAGAACCATTTCCCGCTTGCAGAGTTCTGTCTGGGAGAACGGCATCGTCTGTAACAATAGAATTAATGAAAT
This sequence comes from Cettia cetti, assembly GCA_013401135.1. Classification (NCBI taxonomy): domain Eukaryota; kingdom Metazoa; phylum Chordata; class Aves; order Passeriformes; family Sylviidae; genus Cettia; species Cettia cetti. The sequence goes on along the minus strand of VZUI01020055.1, from coordinate 3,363 downwards.
TAACTTGTTACAGATTTCATGATTTAGATTAATACAGAGAAAAAAAATATAAGCCTTATTCTGTGTACAAGTGTAGTCTCCAAAACAAACAGAACAAAAATCTAAACTGCAACAAGAGATACTACTGTACTGTGTGATTTTACATCATTGGTAATGAGCAATATATTGGTAAAAGCGTATTTAAAATTAAATGAGAATAATAAGAAGTCTGAGAAAATCTTCCTCCATTATTCAAAATTAGTAAAACTAATACAAAGATTTTTAATAAATTGAATAAAATTATTAAAAATAATTAGGATAAGTTTCTTTCTTACACATATAAATCTTCATCTTGGAGAAAATTTTATAATCTCTTAAATGTCCATGCTAGTAAGAAAAGTTTTCATTAACACATAAGGAAAAGGAGCTAAGATATAAAAAATTGCCATTAAATGGTGCCAAAAAGGCGCCTTTTACCTGGTACTGAATGAGCAAATATGGTCAATTTTCTGCATTGCTTTTTCTCTTCTTCTTTAAAGACAATGAGGCAAGTCAGCTTATCTGATTTGGTTAAAGTTATACTAAATCACAACTGCTGCAGTTGTTCTTACCCATACTCATTAATATTAGAAGATGAAATCAATTAGTATTTCCTAAATGGTCCAACTGGATCTTATTTTTTCAAGCTGTCTTTAATCTTGTGTTTTTCTGTTCATGAAATAAAACTAAGAGTTTATGCAAGATATTTACACAAACTGCAGAAAGAAGGGAAAATCACAGTCTGCTTGGTTGTTTGGATATATAAGATTTGGCTGAACTGAAAATGGTCAGCACCTGGACATGTGTCAGTAGGTGTTCTGAGAAGGAGGATGTAACAGGGGAGGAAGAAATGGAGAAGGTCCTAAGGGGAACTTATTTTGGTGTGACACTATGAGCAGATTAAAAGAAAGCCAAATCATGCTGTTTATCACCCCTAAAACCTCAATACATTATACATGTTTTACAGAATCTTTAATATTTCCCCTTTACTTCTCTCCCCTGACCACAGTATTTACTGCCAAGAAACATTTGGCAGCTGGCTACTGTTAGGAATAAAACAGACTATCATATGCTCAAAATGTTGCAAGGATCCTGACTCCACTGTCCTGAAACAGAGGTAAAATTCTGTTTATTTAATTCTCATCTGAGTAATACCACAGAGATTTTATCTCACATTAGTTTAGTAAGGAATTATAAGCTTGGGAAGACCCACGGGAGACTGCTAATGGGTTATGATATGTAAAATGCCAGAAAACATAAAACACATTGATAGTGCCATGTTGCGCTCACCCCTGCAGAGTAGAAATGTCACAATATGCATAAAAAGGCATAGGAAATACTGTTAATTATAGAGGTATTTGCTTGGGAAAGATTAAATATTACACTCAAAACAGAAGTTGGCTTCTTATGATCTAGTAAGGAAATATTTGGGGGAAAAAAAGCATTCTGCTCTGGGAAGTGCCTCCAAAAGTAAGCTGTGATTACACTTCCAATCTGTAGCAACAAAGAGCAATACCAGTGCTGTTGGTAGCCTGCATGAGAGGTACAAATGCTCCAATAATATTTTGATGTGCTTACATTGCCAATTCCAGTGAAATCTGATGAAGCAGCCATAGCCTTCATTGCAGGCTCTCTGGCCCTCTAGTGTGCCCCTACCTACCCAGCTCCCTCTCCTTGCCTTTGTGTGGATATGCATGTATGGGCCTACACAAACATTTGCACACATGTATGTGTGCTTCTAGAATGACTATCTGAGCTTTCCAAGCAGCTGCTTTTGCTATTTGATCTGTACTTGAACCGGCACGAGTTGATCTCACGTGTTCCATTGACATCTCTTAGGAAGTGACCCACAGAGACCTGTTACTGCCTGCCTGTACTGCACACTGCTCAGTGGGATGAGGGTGCTTTCTGAGCAGGTCCCCAAAGGCAGTATGTTTCTGCTGAAATCTCAGCAGTGCCTAACTTGGAGCACATCTAAAATACGTATGCCAGTGGTTCACACAGCAGTCTGAGGCAGAGACTTGATGCTGCAACTGTGGAAGTCCTAGAGCAGATTCCATCTGGCATTTTCACTGCACAGTTTAATGCAGATTAATTGCATCACCTCTGATGCCCGTGGAGGTCTGGTGGTCTGGTGCCTGTTCTCACAGTTGCCTTCGAGTGTGCTGTGGCTGGTGGTTCCTTCACATTTGCTGTAATGACATTTTCGCCTGCTTTGGCAAGCGCTGTGCTCCAGCGAGGAAGGTGAACCCAGCTCGAGGGACGTTCCCGTCCCGGCGGTGCAAGGAAGCAAAGGGGCCGTGGGCAGCTGGGCTGCCTGCGCGACACTGCACGCCCCGCTGAGATTCGGCCCTGCCCGGTGTTGCCCTGGGCTGATTTCACGCCGCTTCTCTCTCAAAGCCCCCAGGTGGAAGCTAGTCATCCAAAGAGGCGGGCAAAGAGCGAAACCGGCGGCATGCTGCCCGGCGGTGCCCGGCGGGGGCCAGCCTCCCGGGGGGCAGGGGAGCAGGAGTGGGCCGGAGTTGAGGGACGTTCCTCCTGGCACGGCACGCTCTGCACATGGTGGCAGGTGGCCCCCCCCGTGCGCATCGTGTCCAGACCCCAAACAGGGGGCTGAGTCCAAACAGACCTCAAATCATCATCATCGTTATTGTTATTGTTATTATCACTATTATTATTTTTATTTATATTATGATATTACCCCCCAACCAACCAAACAAAACTCAGCAAAGACACGCATCTCTGTTATGCATCTCTGTCTCTGCACGTTGTACCTTTTTCCTACCACTTCTAAGCTCGCGCATCTAAGTTCTGTCACAATTTTTTAGGGAAAGGAAAAGTAAAGTGAGGAATTGGGTGTTGAGCAGCCTCATTCCCTCTGCTCCTCTATTACCAATCTTGGCTGTGGCTCGGTCCCGTTAACGTCCAGGCCGGGCTGACCCAGGGGCACCGGGCGAGGATGGGGCGGCGCAGGGGCAGGGACCACCCGGCAGAGCCTTTGCCGCGCCTCGGGAAGGTGCGTCGGGCGAGCTACCTGGAGTAAATCTCGGCTGCGGGCTCGACGAGCGCCGGGCGAGGTCCCCGCGGAGGCGGACTCACAGAGCCCCACCGCGGCTGCATGGAGCGGGTCGGGGCTTTCCCAAATGCGGAGCGATGTAACAGCGAACTTTCTGCCGAGTCGAGGCTGCTCCTTGGTGCGTCTGCCTCCGGGCGGTCCGGAGCGGTGCCCGCTCCAGCGCTCGCCGGGCGCCTTCTCGCTGCTCCCCGTGCCCGGGGCGGCAGCCGGTGAGCACGGCCGAGCGCCCCGGGGCGGCTCTGCGCGGAGCCCGGCCCGGCCCGGCGCGG
>VZUI01020053.1:0-37546 GCA_013401135.1 Cettia cetti | reverse complement strand
AGATATTCTGTTTGTTAAATAAATAGTTTAATAGTTTTTTCCACTTTTTCTCTGAGGAAATTTTTCCTGGACTGGCTAGGGGGAGGGGCTGTTTGGGTTTGCCTCCCAGCGGAACCCCCTTCAGAGGTTTCCTCCCAAATTTACCCTAAACCAAGACAACATAACACTACCTCAATTTTGAATATCTAAGTTTCTTAAATAAAAACTATACCTGAAGGCTCGGATGGTGGTAAGACCTTCAACAGTCTCTGAAAAATGGGAGAGTAATGGTAGCTGAGTGCTGTCATCCAGCTGCTGCAGGTCCCTGGAGAGGGTTAGGAAAATAATTTTGTAAAAAACAAGTTTTGCTGTGCAGTTATTCTCTTGAGTCAGGCTCAGGGAGGGAAAAGGAATAGCATCACAATAGTCATATACATAAGGTCCAGACAGATTGCAAAGCAGTGCTGCAGGGGAATGAATTCCACAGGAGGAGTTTTCTTCTAACATTTAACTAGCTGGAGTTCTGAATGGGTCTTTTCCCTTCACTGCCTTCCCTCCTTTCTCCAATATTCCTTTTTCTTGTACTCAATTTTTTTATTGATTTAAACACTGTTCTGTCTCTCTACTGAATATCAATTTAATGGAATGCTGCAAATAGGAGCTCAAGTTAACCAGAAGACAAAGGACATCCCCAGATAACAGCACAACCTCTCACTGAGCCAACAGTACCTCATACACTGAGTAAATGAGAGTCTGCACTCATTATTAGGTTGCATTTCTCAATGTCATATTTAGTCCTCACATCAGTAAAAGCACATGTAGGGTGAAATCCATTCAGTCTCAATTTCTTCCAGCAGGAAGTAAATTGGTTGCAGACTCCCTTTCAATCTGTGCATATATGAGGGGATATGCATATTTCTGCATTGCTGAAAATATTTCACAAGAGGGAAACTCTCTCATCTTAGAAGGAGATCTCAGATACGATCAAAATTTCCATATTTTTAAAAACTAGAAGGCACCTACAACAGGAGAGGAGGCCCATGCACTCTGGATCCTTAATGGCTAGCAGAACCACCATGGTTACACTGCATTCTGCAGCCTCTCCCTGATTTAACCTATTTCCACCTTCACCTGGACAGGCAGACTTCAGTTTCCCTGTCCTGTCACCACATTTTCTCAGATGTACCCAGCACACAGCCCTTGGGGGAGGACAGAATCCAGCTGGGTTTTTCTGTGTCCTGTGAACCCCAAAAACCTTTGATCATGCACAAAGACCCTTCTCATGCCTCCCAGAAGTTCTGCTTGAGGAGCTGTCGACAAAGGCACTTGTAAAATGACACATTTCCACTGCAGTGGATTTGTCCCACTTGCAGACAGTGCCACAGCCTTGACAGGACTGAACTTAAACACGAAGCTCCACTGCACTGCAGTCCTGCACTGCAGCAAGTATTTCCATGGCCAGAATGCTGATGGTCTGCCCCTTACCGGGATGCAACTCGGAAGTACTTCTGGATGAAGTAGCACATGATTGCCAGGGGAACCAGGGCAATGAGGAACATGGGCGTGACGTAGGAGATCACAGCAAGGGCAGACACACACAGCAAGGTGGAACGGCTCAGGCACTCCAGGGTAGCTGGAATGTGCTGGACAGAGAAGAAAAAGGCACGCTGAATCATATATCATAATCACATAATATGCCAAGTTGAAAAATTTAAACACTTAAAACACTACTTCATTTTCCTTTCTCCTGCTTCCTCAAAAATTTTATTCTGTGTGTATTTTAAGCATTTTAAGCATACAGGTCTGCTCTTGAATTTACCACTGGGTTTGGGGGACATCTGAAGGGATTTCTGTGGGGCTGCTTCACATCTGCATTGTGGAGCACAATTGTGAGCACAATCCTCACATCAGAGGATTACAGATGGCATGCGACAGATGATTTCAGCATCTGCATAAATCCTGTGAACTGGCAGGGCAGTCTGGGGTAAGTAATGGAAATTTCAATTTCAGTCATTTCTATTCTGAGCAATAGCATTTTCTTTTTTCTCATTTCATTTCCTCAAATGAATGTGTTTACCCACTTACAAAAAAACTAGTTACTCTTTAATTTGGGGATATCACTACTGATCTTATTTTGCTTCCCATTTCTATACAGGACATCTCAGCAAAATAAATGTTTTTTCAATGTGCATGTAAGATGGGGAACTCATTCAGAACCAAGAAAATCATGATGCAAACTGATACAGTCAAAATTATAGTTCATCTGTAAGCTTTATCTAGGTAAGTCTGTAATAAATGAAACCTCACTTCTTCAGATTAAGATAGGATAACTTGAGAGCTCAAAAATATTTAATCAGTACCTGGTCGATGGTATTGCAGTCAGCTGAAAATCTGTTCAATATACTTCCCAGAGGCGTTGTTTCAAAAAACCTAAAATGGTACAAGGAATGGCAAAGTTTACAATATTGATGTTAGAACTGATTCATGTACCTAAGCTAGGTACTATATCACAGAAACAAGTAAATAAATTGACAGCCATAGTAACATTTCTCATTTTCCCCAGTTCCTGTGGCTTTTCAATTAAATGGAAATGTCTTGACTTTACAACCACAAGCATGAACCTACAACCACTTAGAACCCAACAACTCCAAGCATGTCCTCAGCTCCCTCTACTGCCTAAGCCATGGACATCACATGATTTCACTGGAAAAAATCCTTTCAGATTTTAATTTGAGGCCACTTCAATCCATGAGAAGTTCAAAACAAGGTAAATTGCAAAGTCTTGCATCTTCTAGGGAACAGAAAACTGTAACAACTACTGTTTTAATAATATATTAAAAGACATTTAGATATGCAAAATGCATACTACATTATTGTTCTGCAAATATTAGCTGTTCCATAACTCATGTGGAACCTGAGGTCTAATTTTATCCTGGAAAAAAAAAAATCTAAAAAAACCTCTGAGGTTTTTGATGTGTGTGATTTTTCCATGATTTCTGGGTTAAATATACTTAGCTTAAAAATAAATTTCTTTCCTAGAGCTGCATGTTTGAATCAAGCTACACCTTTCCTTTCATGCACAGGAAAAAAAAAACCTTATGGAAGACAACCAAGGCTTTTGCTGGAACAAAGAACACCCCAGTGTAATCCAATGATGCCTGTAATGACACTTGTCTAAGCTCATTACCTTTCCTAGACTTGCACAATCACTGTCTGACAGGAAATATTTCCAGTGATTAACACAATGAAGCACACTATGAATTATCTGTACCACTTATTGATCAATAATTGTGTTTCCTCCCTAATTAAAAACTGCAAAGAGAAATTAAACATGCAAGGAAGTAAATCTCTGAAGTCACAGTTGGGCAGGAGAGGCATTTGACTTGTGCCTAGGAACTCAAGCAGCCTGGATACTATTTTCCAAAACTACTCAAGAGACTTGACACTCACTGAGTTTTTACTGATATCTTAAAAATAAGTGATGCACAGTAGAAAAAACTGCACTTAGGAGACTGTCTTGAAGTAAAGAAGACAAAATGACTATAATAAAATTTCTATTACAATCAAAGAAATACCTCATTGGAGCCAAAATAATTTTATTTAGTAAAGAAGAGTGTAGCTTTTTGGTGACTTTCAAACCAGTCCACTCCACTGCTATTGATGTGACAAGACATAACACGATGCCAAGGCAGCAAAGAACGCTGAAAACTTTTGAATATGGAGAATGGTCAAATTCCTAAGAAACAAAGAGCAACACAATTATTCACTTTAAATTACATTTAAAAATTATTGTAAACGCACAAGCACAAGAGTGAAAAAACGTGAGAGTACTTCCTTTTGCTCCCTAAATTAAACTGTCCATGATTTTCACCCACCTTAATAATTTATTATTTTTTGGAGAGGGAAAGTTTTGCATGAAAGTCAGTGATAAATCAGAAATTTAAAATCACAGAATACCATTAAAAGCTCAGGTTGCTGTGAGAATTCAACACTGCAGGGAAAACAAAAAAGAACTCTGATATAAAAATTACTTTAGAAATTCAGGTTTAGGTATATCAGCTTAGTAACTAAAATACAATAAATCTAGCAAAAGGAGAACTACACACCAAACTTAACTTCATTTTACTGCACTGTGTATGCAAAATGCCTTGAGCTTCAAAATACTCTGGAGTTGCTCTTTTATAGACAAATAGCACATTGCATACAAATTTTGGAGCAGAGGTTGACAGTGGGAGAACAGCCCCAGTTAAATCATAGGAGGAAGGTGAACAAGCAGTGCCTACCATGCACTGGGAGCAGTTCCTTGTCTCGGGCTCTATCTTGACAGAAATGGCATGCTCAGTCCAGAGTGCCAGGCAGTAGTCGATGGCCACCATCACCGTGTGCTTCAGCAGCTGGGACAGGAGCAGCAGTGGCAGCAGCAGGATCCCTGCTGCACTCAGGTACTTGCCACAGGCTCTCCAGGGCATCTTGGCTCTCTGATGCAGCACTGAAGACAGGTTGTCTTCGTCATCGCTCTCTGTTACCTCTTCTGCAAGGTGCAAGAGAAAAGGACAGCCATGCTGACACATTTATCAAAGGGGCTGGCAAGTGGTAGCTACAAACAGGTCTCACCAGGATAAAGGGTGGATTTAAGGTCAAAATACCTGCTCAGGCCTGCATGTATCAACCTGCTAAACTTAACAGTAATGCACACCAAAAAGATGCAAAAGCCCTCAGTGATGATCAATTTCTTCAAGCTGGTGATCAATTTCTTCAACCATGTTTTTGCAATGTGAAAACACCAGCAGGATAAAAATCAATTGTAATCTTTTTCCTATGTATAACCTTAAGCTATTAAGGTTTAGCTATTGACAGGTGAAGTTCACCCAGCATATTGTTGAATATTATTCTTCATTCGTTATTAAATCCTATTTGCATATAAGAAAAAACCTCAAAAGTCTGGAGGAAGTGATGACTTGTGAATGCTTGCAATCACTCTAGTCCAGAGGTCAAAGCAATAGAAACAGCACTCTTATAAATCATAACCCACATGAAAAACGTTATGTTCTCTTGCTAGTTTGAATGGTGTTAATTCATTTTTATATAATCTAACTGTGAAACAGTAATGTACTGGCAGTGGGCTCAACGGGTGCCCTTTACCTTCATCCTCTTCATCATCTTTCAGCAACGCTTCCCGGGAATACATCGTCCTCCGGAGATTCGTTCTTTCCAAAACAGGGTTTTCCTCAATAGTTGTTTCCTGGAAAAGGGACAGTTCATGTATTTTCAACCAGAGAATCAACACAAAAAAAGTTGCTACTTGTGATAAAATTGTTTCCACTCAGTGAAAACCAGAAGTGAGAATCTCACAGCAGGCAGCCATTATTGATTTGCTACCTCTGTGTAAAATCAAAGGACATAAATTAGATAAATAACATTAATTTCAGGTTGGCAATCCCAGCCCTCCTGGAATCTTAACTTGGACAGCTATCCTGGAATTAATAACTAAGATTAATATCTCATTCTTCTTGTGTTACAAGTGTGAAAGACAAAATCTTTATCATTTAAGGAGCTTGATACAGGCATATCTGAAAGGCTTCCACCCAGAGCAATGAGTAAATTCAGGCATATCTATAAAACCAATTGTCAATATTAGCAAAGGTTTTCTTAAAATAGCCATATTTATATTCCTTGATTATATTCCTATCATTATATTCCTATCATAATTCCTTGATTATAACCCTATCAATATTTTGATAGGGTTTCCTATCAAGAATGGATTAGAACAGTATCAAGGGAATACAAGATGTCCAGATGACAGAATTTATCTTAAGAGATAAATAATAATGGTAACACTAATACTACATTCATATTAAGTTAGATATCACAGACAGCATGTCAATTCTTGTTAAATCTTTCAAACTAAGGCAAAAAAAATCAGACATTTTCTTGCATATATTGATTGCCCTGCCCATCAAAAACCTTCTCCAGCTCTTGGTCTTGTCGATTCATTAATGTCTTCCAGTGTTCAAAGAGCTCAGTCTCTGATTTCTGAATGTCCTTGAGTGTTCCTTCTCTCTGGATGTTACCATCTTTCATTGCAATTATCTAAAAAGTCAGAAACACAAGTGGTGAGATAAATTGCCAAGTAGGTCCATTTGTTTTAAAGCTATCTTGCTGGGCTTTGACAGGATTTTCTCTTTACTTAAATAAATAATATTTTCACAAACAAATCTGTCCTCTAAAAAGACAGTGGCAATATCTCTTGACTCCATCCCCTTCATTCAAGATGCTGAAAGCCCAGAAACTTTCTGCACTCCATGTTTTCAGAAAAGGCTGCTTTAAAGAAAGAAGAATGGGATCCCTGTTGGCAGACAAGGGGGCACACTACTCTTCCTAAATACAAGTCATTAGCAAGATAAGAGTTTAGAATTCTCTTACCTCCCAAAAGGAAAAAGCTTTTAGCAAGAGATTGAGTGCAGGAGGTTTTGCCCTCATTCAGGCAATTAGATATGAGCATGCTGGCTCCTTTTCTGATACCATGGACTGATAAGGAAGAGCTAGGGAATTTGAATCCCTAAAGCTTTAAAAGCATAAATAGTGGACACAGTTTGGAAAAGAAAAATATATAAGCAAGACAAAGTCTGGAGGGAGCAGTTTCCAGGTTAGTGTCAGTGTAACTGTGTTATACACACAATGTAAGCACTGCCACCCCAGATGGGACAGGGCAACTGGAAAATGAGACATGCAGATTGTAAACCCCCATCATTACAAAAGGGTTAATGAACTATTTATTTTTCTCTCTCCCTGGAAACTCAGAAATTTCCACAGGCAGGGAGTGGGGAAATAAACTATTTCGTTTATTGCTAAGAATTTACACAGAGAGAAGGTAAAAATAAAGAAAACAAGGATCTTTTTGTGGTCAATTTATTCAGGAAACCTGCAGCTGGGATGGATTTTGAATTCTTCTGAGGGTTTGGTTGAAATGATTGAGGGGAACCACAACACATACTTCAAACTATATTTTTATTTAAAATTTCTTTATAAAATAAATATTCCCTCTTTACTCCATTGGGTAAGAATTGCTAAGGATTAATGAAACCTACATTTAGGGAAAAAAATGAAATATTTTGTAATAAATACTTTTTGTTATAAAGTTCATAAAAATTCTTCCTGTGCTACTGTTGGAAACAGTATATTTCATAAAAAATTACACATCTAGAAGATAATAAAAATAAAACAGTTTAGTACAACATCTCCTAAAACACCAACATCTAGAAATGGGTCATCCATTCTCAAAGAAAATTTAAACAACTACACTGATGGAAGGCCATAGCTGTATATACTTAAAAAAATTGCAGATACATAACAATAAGATGGACCTCATAGGGAGGGGAAGAAGGCAGAAAATTCCTGTATCCCAAGAGGCACTAACTTGAAAACCAGGACTGTGTTGAGAACAGTGGTAACTCTAAAGGTAAACAACTGAGGGACAAGGTCACAGCAGAGACCATAAATAGCAAATGCTGCCCACCAAAAACCCAATGAGAACAAGATGAATGTCTATCTGCAACTTTATGCCAAGCCAATATGAAGCTCAGGAAGCAGCTGCAATATGATTATTTCTTGAGACCAGGAAACTGCTGCTATAGCCTGTGCAAGATGTGAAAGAGAGAAGCCCTGCTAGGAGGTATAACTGCAGTCATCAATCACCATGGGCAAGGAGACCTGGGAGGCTGGAAAACTGCAGGAGTAAGTGCAAGGCCAGTGGGAACCAATGAATTTAAAAAAAATAAAAATAAAAAAAAAAATATCCAACTGCCCCAAAATTTCCTCTTCATTTTTGACATTTCCAATTACAAACTGGTATAGAAAGCATACCTCCATTTTTTTCCTTTAAAGTAGAAGATATAAAAAAGAAATCTAACAGAACAATCAAATACTACATATTTCTTAAAACCTTGCCCACAGACAAAGGACAAAGATGTTTTTAATATATTATATACTAGTACTAACCACAAGGAAATACTGGGTTTTTCCCTCTATTTCCATACCTCTCAATATCCACCTTGCATAAATGTGCCTTTTCCTGTTATAGCACAAATTCCTAGTAACATCCCCACAGAGGCAAAGGTGTTACTCAAACATTTCAGTTTTGAAATTAAAAAAAAATAGCCAATACTTTCCAATATAACTAATGTTTTGGGATACTCAATATATTTTAAGTGTAACCTGTTTTGATAAGAGTATTAAATAGCAGCTATTTGAAAATCCAACCTATTTAGGTGTTCCAAGATGGGAATTTCAAAATTATGGCTCCCCTAACTGGCGGATTTTCCAAAGATCTTTATTAGATATCTTCTCACTGCACTATTACTTGATGGAGACGTGAAGTGAAAGCACTGTTAGCAGCAAGACATGTCCCTGCTGTGTTGCTGCCTCCTCAGAAAAAAATGAGAAGAGGTTTCTTACCCAGTCAGCGTGGGGCAAGTACTGCAGCTTGTGAGTCACCAGCACAATGGTCCGCTTGTCCTCCCGCAGCATTTTCAGGATCCCTTCTTGCATGAGATGGTCACTCAGGTGGATATCCAGGGCAGAAAAAGGATCATCCTGCCATGACAATAAGGAGCTTTTGGAGCCAGGACTTATGGGATTCAAGCAAACTGACAGGTTTTAATACCAGTAAACCCAGGTAGATCCACATAGACACACAAAAGAGGCCACCAGATCAAAACTGTGCTGAAGAACGGTTTCCTTAATTTACAGAACACCAAATCTTCAACTGTGTTTTTGCAGAGAGCACTGAGTAATGCCAGCTGTGTCAATTCTACAGTTTTGGGGGGTTCTCTGGGACCTGCTCCTCTCCCCAGACGTGTTCATGGCCCACACAGCTGGAGAACACAGCTCCTGTGAGGCTCCAGAAAATGCCCAGTGGGGGTCTGTGGCAGATAGTGTATTACTGCTCCAGGGGTAGGGACAACGAGCATATTTCTGTTCCCCTTGAACATCACTGCCTTCAGTTGGGTTTTTTTGGTTTTGTTTTTTTTTTTTGTTTTTTTTTGTTGTTGTTGTTGTTCATAAATCAATACTCTATTAACAAAGAATCACCAAAAACAATCACAAGAGAAGCAATATTGATTGTTTTGCTGACTTAGCTCACATGTTTGATTTGAGACCTACATTATCTTATTGAATCAATCAATTATATGCAATTCATTTAGGCATAAATTAATCTGTACCATCTTTTGGGAAACTTGTTTACCTAATCCTATTTATATGGAATCACAAACCTTGTGATTTGATTTAATATTTCTGCTTGCAATAGTAATACTGGCTGTAGGGTTTTCTATAGATGTTACTATTTCATACTATTGTATTACAATAAACCCAGGTTTCATTAAAAATCAAAAATATCTGAAATTAGCAATAGGACAAGTATGACTACTTAGATTCTAATAAACCAGAGCATCACAACGTAAAGCACTTAGAAAGTGCTTTTGAAACACAGCGACTTCATAATTCAGAATTTTCTCTCAAAAGCATGTGTGCAAGTGTGCTTGCTGAGCAAGGATGCTGTCAGCTTTGCTGCTGTGCTCTTCTGACCTGGCACAGACCTAAGCATCAGCCATATGACATTTATACTTGTGAGAGTGAAGTTTCCATAAGTATTCCTTTACAAAACCAGCCTTAAAAGAACTGAGTGTTTGCTAATACTAACACATAGGATTCCTGATTATTTTCTAAATATTAATACTGGAAATAAAGTTTATTTGTAAGTGTTTTTCCATTGTCAAACCCCAAGAGAACCTGCTGCTATTGGGAGGTTATTGAGTGTCCTTCACAGAAGGACAAAAAGGGCAAAATGAAGTTACAGAGCAATAGTGGATCTGTTGATTTGCAGCACCTGACCCAACTACCCCCTACTCTCCTGCACTCTGATCTTTGCCTGGAAATGCCCTACACATGAAGCAAGCACAGATTGATCAGCCTAATTACAGGGAAAGGTCTAAACAGCTTCCCTTTCTTTTAGGGCTTACATCTAATGTGTACAGCTTTTCTAATCCTACGTGATTTATGTATCACTGTCATAACAGCTGGATTCAAACCATCTAGAAAACTGAGGTAAAGAAGGAAGTCCTAAACTGGAAAGCCAGGAAGCTCACTACAAGTGAGTGTGTAGGATGCATCTGTTTTCCCACCTGTGAAGCTGTTAGAACCTGCTGTCACTCTTTTTCCATAGCTGAAGCTGCAACAGGATATACAACAGGCAGTTGAGGGTGCAAAAGGAGCTTAGTGTCTCGCAGAAAGGAAACACCCCAGACATGAGACAACATTAATTTTAGGCCTGACACAGCTTAGGAATTTCACAAATACAGTTGAAACTATCACATTTCTAAGACCCAAAGATAAAAGCAAGGGTCAAATTGAATTTTCAACATACTGAGAGAACAAGTATCAGCATTTCAACGTGCAATACCTATCTGTCTGTCTTGCAGCATTCACAAAATGCTTCCTACCTGCAGGCTAGCTGACAAGAGATGTAAAATACACAATGTACATTTGGCTCGGCTCAGCGAAACATGATGTTCAGCATGTGACCCATGAAATACTCTAAATGAAGAAGCAGCTCGTGCTTCTGCATGGAGAATAAACAGAAGGGCACCTACTCACCAGGAACACAACATTTGTCTGCTGGTACAGTGCTCGTGCCACGCTGATCCGCTGGCGCTGCCCTCCAGACAGATTAATACCCTGGAGATAAGCAGGAGAGAAACAATCAGACAGTTAAAGAAAACATCAACTGAATATTCATATTACTTCTTCTGATTGGATTATCCAAAGACTTTTCTGGGCAGAGAAATTGAGAAATTTATCCCAAGTGTGGGCCTGTAGTGTATCCTTGTGGTGTTTTAGGGGGCATTTTTGGGGGTTCTTTTGTTTGTGTCAGTGCCAGTAAATGCTAGAGTAAATTGTTTACAAATCTATGACTTCTCTTTCCTTTCTCGTCACTCTCTAATCTTCCCATATGTGATAAAGCTATTGATTAAACACCTGCCCTTCTGTAAATGAAAGGGCTCTAAAAAAAAAAATCTATGTATTATTATTTATTTTTCTTTTACTTCTAAAGAAACAAAAAAATATCCTGTTAAGTCAGGATATCTGCAATAGCAGCTGCAGAATAGTCAAACATTCTGATAGCAGCACATTTAAATCATTGCACCTCACATAAATGACAGTGTTTCCATGCTCACTGAGCAATGAGCTTTCAGACTAATGACCCAAACATACACTTAACTAAAAGATTACCTTTGTTGCCAAATAACCTGTAAGATTTTAAGAACCAACAAAATAATAAACCCCCCTCTATATATTGAAACCAAAAATAGAAGCCTGTAGTTGTTTACTGACCCTCTCTCCGATCTGGGTTTGGTCTCCGTGAGGCAGAATGTCAATATCAGGCTGGAGGGAACACGCATCAATTACTGCTTTGTACCTGTGGAAATAAAAAAAGCAACAAAATCCACACAGATACTGCTGGAGAAGCACATTTCCTACCTGCAGAGGAACAAAAATTAACCAGCTGGAAAAAATCACACAGTGGAAAACATATTTGTTAGCCACTAATTGTTCTAATGCAATCTCTTTAAATCACAGGCAAGTAAGTAATATTTCAGCTAAGAAAAATGATCTCAGGTAAGCTTCCCAAACAAAAATGTTAAATAGTTAAACCTAGAAAAAACAAACCTAACTTCTTCCAAGGTATATTGCTATTTTTTAGCAGTTGTTTTCATACCCAGGGCCTTTGTTTCTTGTTTTAATATCCAAGGATGACAGAAGAAAAATGAGTGTAGGATGCAAATGCATAATCAACCACTTCTTTTAAGGCAGGGGGAATGGAATACCAGCAATTGATTTCTAAATATTTTACAATGGTGGGCAATTATACTGAATAAAAAGGCAGCCCACTAATCCATTACAAACAATATTCCCACTCCCAAACAGGTGATGTCCTTCCAGGAGAGGCAAACTAGTCAATCACGTGAGAGAACACTTCATGCTAAACAAACATGGTCCTTGGAAATGGAAACATTTGTACATTTGAGTTCAAGTGAGACAAACCCTGTTCCTTTTGTCACTCGGGAAAAACATGGTCAAAGGGGGAGACTGTCACATTCAGGCAGGTGCAGTAGGTTTGGTCCTACAGGGAGATGTGACCCACATGACCCCAGTATTTATGGAAAAGAGGAGTAAAACACAACAGTGCTGGAACCTCTTACCTCTGTCTGTTAAAAGAGCTTTCAAACGTGATATTCTCTTCTACTGTGGCATTGAGCAGCCAAGGCTTCTGGGATGCATAAGCTACTGCACCTCTTTTCCTGGGGAAAAATCAAACACAAGAGTTCCCAGCTTACCAGTGCAATCGCTGTTTTTGGAAATCATTTTCTTGTAAATGAAGAAACTAGTAATTAGGCTTCAAAAATGCTCTCCTTTTGGACAATCAATATGTTTTTCCATCAAGGAAATACAAAAGATGATGAATTTCCAACAGAATACTGAAATTGTTTACCCAAATGAATTTCACTTTTCAATGAATTTCTCTCTTCTCCTACTGTGAGGTGGGGTTTAGAAAGTCTGGCTCAATAAAGCTGCATCTTGAGCAGAGTAGATGGCAGGAGGAAAATTACTAAAGACTGAATCCCAGTTCTGTTTGGATAGATTAATAAAAACAATTAAATTTGTAGCAGATCACTAGTTATGCAACACATTTCATGAGGGACATTCTAAAAAGAGAAAGTATTTGAAAAAGATCCAAACAACTCCACACATGTACAAAGGCAATTCCCTCTGCCATTTTCCCCCTCATTCTAAGAAGAGAACTACAGTTAGAAAGTAAATGAGTAAGTCATTTCCATGCCTATAAAGAAAAGAGAACACAGACAAAAAAATATTTGCTAAATTTCCCCCAGTGAAATGGCCCTCATAATGTATTGTCAGAAGGGAAAATTTACCAGGTACAATCAACAGCATCTTACTCACCATGTACATATTATTTCATAGAAATTATTATTACTATTTAGAAGGGAAAGTGTCTGCTTGCTGGAGAATTTGTGCTTTTGTTGTCTGTGGTGCATTAAGAATCCCAGTAAGGCAGAGCTGGGAGAAAGGCAACATCTTTTATCAGAGCAACTAATACTGTTGGAAAACTCCTTGGCATACCAGCCTTTCTACATAAAGAGGGATCATATGCCTAAAAGCATATCTGTTTTCTTCCTAGTTCAATCAGCTAATCCAATAAAAAGATAGGACCCCTCACCCAAACGTGGCCTTTGTCTGCTAGACAGCCATTATGGCAGCCTGTTTCTAGCTGGACCTGAAAGCAATTCAAACCATGACCTGACAAAGTACATTTTATTTCTCTTTATAAGTTAAGGTCACTTGCCCTGCTCATTTCTTTCAGGCTTTTACCAATCTTGTTTAGAAACCAAGATAGGATTCAATTTCTGCTGATGACCTGAAAGAACACACAATCCCACTATTCTGCTAACATGATTTCAAGTTGAAATTTATGATATTTCACTAGAATTTAATTACGCTTTATGTATTTTCCTTGCTGGAAAATGAAACAGAAATAGCTAAACAAAAGAAAAAAAAAAAAGACATAAAATATCCCCCAGGCAGCCCAGTCCACAGCCCCAAAATCTAATTCAAAGAACATTCAGGTGTGCCTCAAGAGAGAAGCATTTTTTCAATTAGTATGAAATTTTCATCCCAATAATTGAGAAAAAAATTGCTCTGAGCATTCCAAGATGAAGATGTATTCCCTCCCCCTCCTTTTCATTGCTTGAAACTGTGACTTTGCAGCTCTTAATTCTCAATGTGATCAAAACCTTACTGCTAATTTAGCTTTTGCAGAAAAAAAAAGGCAGCAAAGCTTTGAGGAAAAAGCTTTTACAGCTTTTGCAGAAAGTGTTCTTTGGTTGAGTGAAGATATGGGCCCTGCCAGTGTGATGCACTCCATGCTGAGAACCAGCACAATGTCTGGAAATACCATTCACATTTGGATTACATTCTGCTTTTAGGACATCAGTGAGAATTCATTACTGCAAGGAACTTTCCAACAGGCAATGAGCTTGCCAAAACTGATTATAGACTGAGGATTTACTAAGTCCCTCTAAATTAGTCCTAATTGCAAACTGACACTAAAATGGCATATCAGGACTGATCATATTTTGACATAAACAAAAAGCTTGCAAGTGCTTGCAAGCTTCTTTTTCTCATATATGAAATCTATTGAATGTCCACAGTGCTGCTTTCAGTAAAGAGACAATCAAACAATTGTTACTGAAACTGAGAAACACATGGCTGAAAATCCAGAGAACAAAATATTCTGCAATGGAGTGTGCAAGATGTGCTCTGCAAGTCTGCCTTGAACATCCATAAGCTTTCACAGTTTTAGGACTGAATGCAAACCAATGGTTTAGGAGACAAAGGCTTTTGAGGGACTATTCTGCAGGTGCAGGTGAAGGCTTCCTGTCCCCAGACTGCATAAATAACCACGTGTTTTCAGCAATGGAGTGTGTTTTTTTCCCCTCTGATAACACAACAGACTAACCACAAATTAATTATCACAGAGATGCAGACAGAAAAATTCAGTCTTGCAATAAATAGGGAAAACCTTCTCTGAGCTCCCTGGAGACTATGAGCTTTGTCTAACATAGAATCAAGCCTGTTAACTAATTATGAATCAGATTAATTAATCAGAAACAACACTGTCAAAAGGAACAACATTCACTTCTTTACAGTGTGGGTGACTGAGCACTGGAACAGATTGCCCAGAGAGGTTGTGGAGTCTCCCTCAGTGGAGATACTCAAAAACCATCTGGACATAATCCTGTGCCATGTGCTCTGGGATGGCCTCCTTGAGCAGGGAGATCAGACCAGATGACCCCCTGTGGTCCCTTCAACCTTACTCTTTCAGTCATTCTGCTGTGAAGATTGTTTAAAATTATTAATCAATCTCTACTTTCACATTTCATTTTAAGTCCAGGAGGAGCAGTAGATCTTCAAGATCAAACAACTAGCTAAGTTGTTTGTAAATACATGAATTTCAGTGTCTTAATAAACCTACAAAATCTGGGATTTTGGCAATTTTTAAAAGAAAATAGATGCACTTAAAATGCAATGGAGTTAGGATTATGATGATAGAGGAAATAATATAATGCAAAGCCTTTCCTGTGTGTTTTGGGATTGCTGACTACAGTTTTATCTTGATTACTCTGCACAATTCATTAACTTCTACTATCAGTCAATACAAATTCAAATATTCTCCAGATATGATAGAAATGGGTACTGCTCTGTATTATCACTGCCTATATAAAAAATATGCTTCTTGTATTTTCAGCCTGACAGAAAGTACTGGAGCATTATGGTATTGCTCCAATGCAACTCCAGTCCTGAGCATTCAGGAAGAAATCTTTCTGCCAGTGTTAAACTTCAAGGGTCACCTGTTTGTTTTCATTTTAATATAAAATATGCAGCTTGCAGTAGCTGCATGCAGAGACATCCTGCTTGTCTTGTAAGGGGGAACATTAAACTCATTAAGTGCAGAGACTGCTGAACAATGTTCACAGAGTCACAGAATGGCTGAGATTGGAAGGGGCCTCTGGAGCTTCCCATTAGTTTTTAAAATGTTGTACCTGAATTCCATGTCAACAGGAGATTCTTTCTCTGGGCTGCAGAAAACAAACACAAGGGTTTTAAAAAAAAT
The DNA here is from genome assembly GCA_013401135.1 of Cettia cetti. Lineage (NCBI taxonomy): Eukaryota > Metazoa > Chordata > Aves > Passeriformes > Sylviidae > Cettia > Cettia cetti. The sequence continues at coordinate 21,816 of VZUI01020053.1, read as the reverse complement.
TTTTTTTTTCAGACAGTGCAAATAACACCACAAAGTAATATTATTATGCTATAATTAAAAATACAGCAAAATGACTGCATAACAGAAATAAAGCTCTTTTTATGCTAAAGTTCTCTGCTACATGATATTGACCTAAAAAGGGTATAGCTAAAGCTTCAGTTTGGAGAAGTGCTAAACAACCTTGTAGAAAGCCTTCAACACCTATAAGTAAATGCTCAAGACCTCAAAAGACTTTTACCCAAAATACTCTTCTGAGAACACCAAAAATGTTCTACAGGGTGTTAGTGCAACAAAACCACCACAGGTATTCTTACAGCACTTAACCAACTAGGATTCCCAGAACATATGACAATGTAGGTAATTGTTTCATCCAGTCTAATATTCCTTCCTACTTTCTAATATTCTTGCCATACTGTTGTGCATGTTATCTCACCCTTTGCCATCCATTTTGGTAACAGTTTCAAAAATGAGACTCTCTAATTCTGATCATACTCCTCTTGTATCTTAATGGGTTCAAATGGTTTCCCTTCAACTTGGCCCAGAAATTTCAGTCCCTCTGAACACAGGAAGGACTGTAAGATTTCAAAGTATCCTTTACCATGAGGTTAGACACGAGGTACATGAAAGTTCCTCTTATACTACACACAGATGGGAGCAGCAGTTTTGCAGGACTCAGTCGACCAACCAGGCAACAAGTCTGAGAATAAAGTAAATGCAAGAGAAGAAGCTGGCAAATCTAAAGAAAAGGAGGGGAACAGTTGGAGAATCACAGAACCAAGAAAATATTCTGGTCAGTAAAAGCCACACAATTTAGCCTAAGTCAAGGAAAGGGAGGCCATATGACACTGCTGATTTCAATAACTAAGTTCTGACTGAGTCCAGCAGGAACAGGATCATTCATCTCCTTTACAAGATGTACCATTCTGGAAGTTTGTGCCCCAAAGTCAGAAAGATTTGTTCTTAGCTGATTTGGTAGATATTCCCAAAATTCAAGTTGAGCTATGTTAATCAGGTAAAAATAATTTCTGTGCCAACAGATGGACTAATCTCTTACTCTCCACACTTCTCCATGTGTGCCTGAAGAATGGTAGGTGAGAAAACAAGCTTATGACAGGATGTAAAAAAATGAAGAGAAGGGTAATGGGGAAAATTTGCTTTAATAAATGAGAACTTTAAACACTTGATACCATTTTTCAAAGCACAGAATAATCTGGTTCAGACCTTTAGAGAAAGATTTTCAAAGACATTAGGAAACAATTGTTCAAATCTCCAAATGGCAATGCTTTCATTACAGAAATCCAACTCTTATTTTCATAACTTGCACAAGTGATTTCAAAACTGTATTTTCAGAATTCTGACTCTATATCTTAAGCAAACTAAAGAAACCTTTGGGTTTTTTCTACTGCAATCGATTTAGCAGGAAAACCAATAATTGCATGCAATACCATACCTGAAATCTTCCCCCGTCTCACTGTCAGAAGTGCAGCTGCATCACAAATAGAAAGCAAAGACTGTTTACTTAAGTGAGCACAAGCAATCTGCCCCACAAAGAAAAACTATTAAATTCCACTTAGTGCACAGGCTGCAAACATTACTTATCACAGGGCTGCAGTGCAGCATCTGTTCCTTCTACACAAACTGACTTGATTTCATCAGGCAAAAAGATTTGGTGACCCTTTTTTACCTTATAAACATTAATTTGACTCAACAAATAAAATCACTTCCACCCTGTCCTGAAGGTGCTAGCAGAACTGGTGCTTCTGTGACAAAAATGCAGTTCCATTATAAAAAGTCATTTTCTGGGAAAACAAAACAATAATTCCTGATACTGGGTGGGGTTTTTTTGGTGGTTTGGTTTTTTTTTTTGTTTGGGGTTTTTTTGTTTTTGTTTTTTTAATGACAGTAGCTGCACCTTTACAGCATTTAATAGGTTAGTGTGAACCCAAAATCTCACCTTAAGCTGCCACATACTGTGTTCTGTGTCAGCCCTATCCTTGGGTTGATGTGCTTGTGTAAATGTAGGCAGGTCCAAAGGACAGACAGGTTTTGGTTTTGCTATTTTTGAACGTGCACAAAGATGTTCAGAGTTGTTTTGACAGGATGACTGGGCATACTTATTACTGATGCTAAAATCAGTTCCATTTAAAAGAGTGAAAAATCTATGTGTCAAATGATATAAACAAAATCAAGGAGGAACAAAGACTTTTATGCTTTAAAGAGGACAGTCTTATTAAGTTTGTGGCAACACAACTTGCTTATAAACATCCAGGAGAGAAAACTATATCTGCAGATTAAAAGGTTGGTTTGAGACATTTCCATAGGGTTAATGCATAATAAGCAATGACCATGTCTAAGTCAAATTTACTGTACAATTTGAGAGCACCAGCCAGCCATCAGTACCTTTACTCCAAGGTCTGTGTACTGAACAAAGCTGTTCCACAGTAAACTCACACTCCACTCTCCACTGGTCTTAAGTGATCATGTGAACTCAGTGGCCCATTCTTCAAAAACCCACGAGCCTGTTGCATATCATTAACTAGAAACACATTCTTTACAGGAACTAGTGATAGGCTGAAATAGAAAATACCTTTTCCAGCCCTTCCATGCACAGCATAAAGACTCTGAACCAATTGTATATCAACTCCCTGATCTCTGTTTCTGCACTATAGTAGGAAAACAATTATTGTCCATTTGGAGTTTTAGCTCAAACTTCTCAACCCACTTTACCCCATTTGTTCTATTCATTCTCTTCCCCCTTTTCCTGCAAACTCTTGGCAATTAAGGATGCCTTGATCTCCTACCAGTGCTGAAATGCCACAGTAACACATGGTTGATAATGAGGTCTCGATCTAATTTGTCAAGGTATTTTAGATGTGTAATGGTGCAACAATGAGCTTACTGAGATTTTCAAGCCTTCAGATTTTGATTTCCCATTTAAATAAAATTAAGTACTTGGATGCTTCTGAAAACTCCAGTAAACAAGTATTTTTAAAAACCAATTTACTTTGTAGGCATAAAAACAACTTTAAATTTTTTTCAAATTTGATGAAAACAGTCAATTCCACATTAAGATGAAAACCTACTGTTAACAATCTTAAATCTCTATCTTCCTTCACATTATAGGGACTCAAGATTCACATGCAAAAATGTACGTCCTGTTTAAAAGAAATGACATAATTATATTCGAGGAAACTATTTTCCAATTAGGTTAGCTTTCTGGTATTATTTACTCCAAAAAGAGTTGAATTAGGTCTATTAAAAGTGAGGTACTGCCCAAAAGAAATTAGCATGGCATATACTATATTTATTTACTCAATAACAGGTCAAATCATTACCATTTACCACCTGCACAGAATGTAAATAATTTTGTTAAATCTCTAGCCATATTATAAAATATTTATACTGAGATGCTCTCAGGCTGCTTTGCACAAGAGGCATTAATCTGAGCTGGATCTTCAGGACACACACGATAACACAAACAACAAAAATATCACAAATGAGCCATGGCTCACTTCTGATTATCTCCCTCCCAGCTCAGGAATAAATTACATTACTTTTTAAGGGTTTGAAACAAATAGTTCTTATAAGAAACAAGCAAAAATGATACGCAGTTAATTCTGTTTTATTCATAAAGCATGGGGGCAAAGAGTTATTCATAAAGCATGGGGGCAAAGAGAAGGGAAATGATTTGTTATCCATTAGACCAAGGGAAGAGCCAGGAATAGCATCCAGATTTCCTGAGCACTGAGTGACATATCAGCAGGATACATCCTTCATCTTCATAGCTATGACCTTGGGGGAAGGGAAGGGGAAGGAAATTTGGGTGAACTAATTCAGGTCTATTCTGTAACATGAATGACTGAAGCCAAGCATTCCCAAAGAAGGAGGTCTAACAAGGAACTTAAGTGATTTTGGTGACACTTTTCATTGCCTGAGCTGAGGCTACGAGCCCTGTTGATTGCTTGATAAGACTTCTCTCCTTGAACCTGGGATAAGGTTGCATGTTCCCAGTCAGGCACTAGTATTTGCTTATCAAATTAAGGGAGCTTTCATCTGATAGCTTTACAACACAGGTGGGCAGCCCACACTGGCTGCATCCATCACTCTGAATAGACCAGGGCACATGGCAGCAGTTCTGAAAGATGAGACAACACAATCTGTCCCAGTGCAGCCAGCACTTACAGTGCTCAGATTCTTTCAGCCACAAGTCCCTTTCTACATATCTGACAGATAGCACAGCAAATGTGATAACAACTGAATTTCACCTTGTGATACTTTGGCACATATAGAAGACATGAAAACCAGCCCTGACCTTTCCATTCTTGTGAAGAACATACTTCTAAACAAGTGCTATTTAAAAACACAGCACAGTTTCTGATCAGAAACATCATGTAGTCTGTTTTAGTTTAGCATCAGACATTCAAATTACACTTCTTAATCATGTTATGTCATCTGTAAAAAATTACAGCCTTGCTAAAATGAAATTAGTTCACCTAATAAGGCTGCAGGGATTCTGTATGGTTCCTCATCACAGTCTGATTTTCTGCTTAAGAAAGTATATTCTCACAGTTAGATCACCATATTCTGGAACTTTGGCTACTGTTCTTGTTTCCCTACTAGCTGAAAGGTTCATCTTCTTAGGTTTCACTCCCCCCCCCATAAAATATAGACAACCTTCCTTTCTTGTACTATTGCTATTAAAGCTCGTGCAGTTCTGAGTAGTGTGACTGGCTTACACAGGAAGGCTGGATATAAATCACATCTCTTGACAAACACTCGAGGAATTTAGAGAATTGTTCCACAAAATCGCTGTAGAATCCACTGGGTAACAATGACCCTCTGTCCATCAGAGTGTGTAGATTTGATTTATAGGTAGCCTGGTTTTCCTTCATTCCCAATCAGCTGGAAATAAAATTAATTGTTCCTCCAGGTTCTTCTGCAATTAGTTGAGCTTTACCTACAAATAATCATAGCCAAAAGGCAAAGTGCAGTCTGCATTGGTAGGAAGTCTGGTACTGTGAAATAAACAGCCCAAAAATGTTCACACACATTGATCAAACTGCGGATTAGAGACAGCAGGAATTTACTGGAAACCATATACAGGAGCTGCAATTTCACCATCTGCCACCTCACCTGAGGGTCAAGAAAACAAGTCCCAACAGAAGCTGTTGGAGCTCAGGACCATTTTTTCCCTCCCTTGAAGGCCAATACAAAAGTCAGACATGAGTGGAATCTCTAAGTGGCCATCAGAGTCCAGGTGCTGTGTCCCCTTGGGAAAGGAGGAAGGACATGGCTGACTCACTCCTGTCAGCTCAGGCAGGATACACTGGGGATGACTCTGAGGTCACTGCCACTTGAAAGACACTCTTCAAGTTTTCAGGCATTGCCCTGGTGCTGGGAGGGAGCACACATCTGAGCCAGGCACAGCTCTTAGTGAGCCAGCACCTCTTTACAGCTCTGTGCAAAGACAAGAGCTCAGGCCTGAAAATGCAAACATCATTCTGTGGCAGCACAACACCTCAAGCTCATCAATTCTAATTCCAAATTAGTTACAATTTCACTCGGGTTATGTTGCCCAAGAATGGTTGTCCATTACTATTAATGGTATAGGAAGCTTGTTTCACCCTGGCTGGGATTCTTTCTGATCTTAGGGTAAGGTTTTTATCTTGACTGTGCATCTAGAAATCCCTGACTCCACAAGTTGCCAGGTGAGACTTTGGGTTCTTTTTTGCATTATTGCTCTAGTCAAGCTGAATTTTCAAGTTAAATTAGAACTTTAAATGTCCCTACCTGCTCCAGGATATGTTCCCAGAGATCTTCTGCATCTCACCAAGGATGGCCAGCAAGAGAGATGACTTACCACAGCCCACCTGTCCTACAATCATTGTTAGCTGACCTGTGAGGGTAGAAGATATACATAACATTTTGATTTACCAAGCAACTATGGAAAAATATCTTATTCTTTTTATTTGATGTAATTTTGTACCTTGAGGGATTCGGATATCAATATTGGACAATGCTGGAGGACCTTCAGGTGTCCAAGTGAAAAATCCATTTGTGATCTATACCAAGACAGAGAGAAAAGATAAGGAGAAATCCAGCTTTAGAGCTCACTTTTTTTCCCCCCTACATCTGAGACACTTTTTTCATTACAATGAGCACAGGAACAGAGTTAGCCTTTGCCCAATGCAGGAAATGGATCTTCAAGTGACTGACTTTGTAAAGGACAGTACTTCAATGGGCAGAAACCTCTCAACTCAAACAAGCACTATTAGACTATTAGAAAATTACTGAGAATTCATGAGGAGAAAAAAAGTCACCATTTAGAGTTTCTCTTGTTCTGTTGTTTGTAAGGTGGGGACATGTAATAAGTGAAATGATTACAACACAATTAAATTACAGACATGCCCAGTTTGCTATCTGCAGAACCCTGAATGTCACTCGAGACACAGTGCAGCTTATACAGCAATTACACCACCCAAATTCCAAGCAGACCTGCAGAGCCTTCCACAAAATTAGATGTTGCTGCCCATTACAGTATTTTCCTTTGTATTTCTGACTCAGATAATCTGAGTTTTGCTAGATGCAGAAATTGTTTCATTGAAAAAGACTATAACCAGGAAACAAAGCCTGTTCAGACTTTAAATGAAGATTTCCATGGATACACTATGAGAAACAAGGAATGGGAGGCAATTTTAAAAGGCCTGCATTTATATGGGACCCTCTTCTCTCTCTTTTCCAGAGCCCCTAAAGCCTTCAAAGCCTTTCAGCTATGCAAGGTACAACAATTTTTCATCTAAGAAGAGTGGAAAAAGACACTTATCACACCCTCGAGAAAAATTGATACACCTATCTTGAGCGAAAGCAAGTGTGGTGTTCCTCCCTCTGGATTACCAATGGTAGCCAGAGGATCCTCTCTCAACTAATTCCCCTTCCTGGGCAATGAGCTGCAGACAGATAGAGCCTGCACAGATACCCTGACCCAGGGGCCACCAGTGACAATGGTGTCAGCAGATGGAGCCAAAGATTATCCCTGGGCCTGGCTTTCTGTTCAAGCCTTACAGAGACTACTGCACTGGCCTCTCCTCTGTGACAAACTCCTCTGTTGTCTCTCCAGGCAGTCTTTTGACCCAGCACTGCCCCCCAAACCCTCTTTCAAATATTCCTTTTATTTTCCTGGAAGTCTATTCAAGAAGGATCCTGCACCAAACCAGCATGTCTAAAAAAAACCTGAAAGCATTACCAGTTGTCCTACTTAGTCCCATGAAACGGAATTATTCATCCTCTTTTGCTAGAAATGCAAATGTAATAGCAGACTTCCTAAATAAACAGCTTCAACACTATAACAACCATCAAGATTTTTATTACTTCTGGCTATTTCCACAGCAAATCAAGAGCATCAGTCTTCAGAGTGGCATGGGTAATTGTAATTTTTTTCTTCAGACAAGTCAGATCTTTGGGAGCTAGTTTTTAATTTCATCTGAGGAAAGGCTACTAGGAATTCCAAAATAGGAAGGGAAGATCCATGATGAGATTATTTTGGGAATGCCTACAACAAATTCTTCTTGATTTTCTTCATCCCATTATTCTATATGGACCCTGGAACTGGAAGAAAGAGTCTGGCATACATGAAAGGTTGGGTCAGATGATCTTTTGAGGTTCCTTCCAACCTAGGCTGTTCTGAGTTAAAAATTTTGGACCTGAGAACAGGGCTAATGACTTAAACACTTGAAATAGAAAATGGCTGGGTGAAACCTAAAGGAATAATTGCAACCAATCACAATTTAGATGTTAGTAATTAATTCTTAAAAAGGAAGACAGATACAAGAAAGGTGGAGGCTAATCTGGCAAGCACACAAGTGTCTGACAGTTCACACCAAACTCTTGTTCTTGAATTTGAAACTGCCATCAGAGTACAAAAGTGACTATTAGTGAGCTAATATAAGTGTTATTAGAGTGACCTTCATATCACCTTTACACAAAAATCATCTGCTTCTGTGATGTTAATGGGTCTTCTCGTGTGAGAGCTGTAATTGTTCCAGTCCTCCCTGGCAGGCCTCTTGCGGTTCACAACCTTGAGTGGCTGTGCAAAATCAGAAAGACAGAAATAAGCACTAATTGATAGCAGCATCAGCAAAATCTCCTAAACCCTAGCAACCATAGTCTGAATGATACAGTTCAGGATATTAGAATAGAGGTTTTGCAATTGCAAGAAATAATCAGTAGGAAATGGCGAAGTGAAAAATTTATTCTGGGCACAAACGACTACAGCCACTTCACCAGCAATGAGACAGCTTTACTCACCACTGCTTGGTACTTGCTGTGATTATCTGCACTTCTTAGCTCTGAAGATTTATCATGCTCTTCTCCAATTTCTTCACTTGACAGGAATTCACTCAATTTCTGCACACTGAAAGGGAAAAAATCCACAATCACCTCTACCTTGAAAGTAAAACTTTTGTTCACTGCAATGTTTATTACAGAGCATCCCTTCTGGTACTTCAGCTGCTGTCTGCTGCACAGTTTGTTTTTGTTTTGTTACAGGTGTCTGAAAACGTTCAGTGGGAAATTACTACAAGCAAACTTTGAAAACCTGTCCTGTTGCCCGTTAAAAGTGATATTTTAACAGTTTGTGCAGATGTTCCTCAAGTCTTGTCTCTTCCAACACCACCAAAGAAATCTCACACAAAGGTTTTCTTCAGGCATTTGGTAGAACACAGAAGGGCTACAACAGTGGCTTGTTTTGAAGCCACTCACCCAAGTAGAATTAATGTCATTTATGCTGAGTAAAGTGTGGCCCAGTCAGTCCTACTGAACAGTGTTATGTAAGCTGTGCACCGTGAGCCAAATTCAACCAGCTATGGTGAAATATGATGTGCATAAGGCAACTAGATAAAGGAATATACCTTAACAGAATAGTATTCAACAGATGAGATATAAAAGGAATACTGACAACCAGCAACAAAGGAGAAGGCATAAAATTTTCACTAGCTGCTTCAAGATTTGATTAGCTAAGAGATAATGTGCCTTTATTAAGACATTTAACAGATTTTATCTCTGTACCTGACTTCATAAAATGCATGCCTAATCTATTCACAGGAACAGCAAATGAAATTTGTGCAAGAATTGGATTGAATCATGAACTCAACATCAAAGGAGCTCAATTAGCTGGAAATGAGTTAACAATCAGTCTTCAAAATGATAAAGTGCCAGAAGGCCCAAAAATAAATTTATAGACAAGAGCTGAAAAAATTGATTTCAATGTTTAGCCTTAGGCTAACTGGGGAGAAAGAGGAAAAACAATGCCATTGAAGCATTGTGATATGTGGTGAACTGTTAGGATGCCAATCTTATTTTATAAGAATAAATCTGCCAATATTTATTTTCCATTTCACTACCAAGGGTTTCTTCTTTAGAAGGAGACTTAGTTTCTTCTAAGAAGCTCCTGAGATCCTCCACTGATGCCAAAACATTGTTGGATCCAGGCATTTCAGCACTGCCCGAGGCAGACTCCCTGCACAGCTAACACTTGTCCTGCAAGCAGAGATCAAAGTCACCAGGGCACTCTCTAGGAGAGCACTGGTTTTACAGTTTTTCTGATTGCTAGTGGCAGCTGAAGACTGAGATCAGTGGATCTCCTAGTGGGTTCAGCAAAGGGAATTTAGCTAGAGCAGGTACTACAATCTAAACAACAAAAAGGGGAAGGATAACTATTTGCAATGGGATAAGAGGAATAATAATTTGGGATCAGTTTTTGATCAGAATCCTGTAATGGAAAGGTCTTTTATCTCAAAGGAAGTGATTAGAAGTTCTATTGATAGAGATATTAATATCTATTTTCACAAAGCCCTGGAAAATAGGGCTAGGAATCTTACTCTTTTTGTTCAGTGAGCCAAACATTTAAAAGAACATTTCAAATGTCTTCAAACCAAATGATGGTTTAGATGCCGCCTATATGGATTTGATATGCAGCTGCACCTGTATTCTCTGCATGAAAATTACACTGATATTTGAGAAATTGCTCTGAAGATAGAAGGAGCAGACAGAAATGTCCCCCATGTATCTGCTCCAGGGTCTAGAGGGGCAGGAAGAGAAGACAGCAAACATTCTCAGACTATGTACATCCAAAGAAGAGTATGTCTCTATTAAGCCGTCCAACAATTTTGATTTTATTCTCTAGTTGTGTATCCAGGTGTCTGTACTCTCTGCAAACCCCTACCCAATGCTCTGCATAATTCTGGAATTACTGATCCTGAGGCAATTACTGAAGAAACACAATAGAACTGTGAGAAATTCTTGTGTTAGAGGCAGCAGCTCTTATTTCAGGATGCCAGACAGTTCTAAACTCTTTAAGAATAGAAGAAGGACGTTCTCTGCAGTGCTCTGCTGACAGTGCAATTCCAGTATTCCAATATCTCCACAAGGGGACTTATTTTTAAGCCACAGAAAGGATGTATTGATTAAAACACGGTTATTTGCAAAACTGACTGGAAAGATGGTTTGATATTAAACTCAGTAAGAGACATAATGCCACTCTTGCTGCTTAACCTTTGCTGATTGAAAATGATACACTGCACCTTTTGTCCCTGAAGAGTCACATTGAAGAAATATGCCAGTTGGCTCCTCAGTTTTTATTTTCAGTGGCAGAAACACTCCACATATTAAAAAACCCCAAAGCACCACTGTACAAAGAGGTATCAGAATTTGTCACCTTCCTAAAGACTTTGAACAGTTGCCCCTCTCAGAAGCAGACACTCAAGCCCATAACTTGGAAGATTTTCAGGGGTCCTACATGGAACACAAGCTTTACATCTGTCAATCACACAGTGGTTCTGAGTGTGTCAATGACAATCCATGAGGATGCTGTGCAATTGGGCATATGTGTAATGACTAAAGATACTGACAGGGTCATTGATGGATATCATCGTCCTTGGCAGCATCAGGCACCAAAGACTGCAGCCAATACTAATAGAGCAGGGTGTGTGAAGTGCCTGAAAAGCAAAGCCAGTAACTCTCTCTTACTATCCTTTACATGCTGGTTTCACTGCTGGATCATCTTCTGCTCCACTTAGTCCCTTTCTGTCACTCCAGGATAAGCTGTCTTTGCAGACTTGCTAAAACCAATTGGACTATCTCAGCCTAAAAAAGCTGAAACACAACTTTGCCAAGTTAGGTCACCTTTACCTGACCAGCTACTTATTGGCAGGAAGGTGTAGCAGTAGGACACACTTAGAGCAAGCAAACAATAGCTTTGCTCAGTTGGTGCAAACTCAACTGTCTGCTTTTTAACATTTACTAAACTAAGCAAGCACATCTTTGCAGGGCTTGGAAAAATCTGGCACATGCTTCCAAAATATTCCTCTGAAGGGTCAGGTACTTTAGAGAGAGCAGCACCACCAGCACTATGGAACAATGCACTCTGGAACAGTACCTGGGTGATACAGACAGCCAGGAAGGCAAGGATGATGCCAGCTTTGATACAGTTTGGTTCCTGTCTGCACCACAAATGGCAGGGCAACAGTTTGCCAACAAGAAGATATCTCCAGAGTAACCCATGAATAACTCCAGCTAGCAACAATTAATGCTTGGCTGATACTAATCACTCTCAAATTGTTCCTGTGGCATTAAAAAGCACAATTCATTTGCAAAGAAATCCTTAGACAAGCCAAAATAAATGCCTGTTGGTAATAGGCAGTGTCAGTGTGGGCTCCCAGGCACTTTACTGGCTGTAATCTTTGCAAGACAATTTGCCATGGCTCTAGGGACTACCACAGTGGCTGCAAAACATTTCCTGCCAGCTGCTGATGCTCTCAGATTTCACACTCCTTAGGAGAGAGGACACAGCTGTGACTTTGCACTGTCAGGGAATTTTCAAACACTGAAGGCAATCTCAGCCTCATGCTGCAGCCTCCCTTCCATCTCCAAAGCAACACAAAGGCAATTAAGCAAGTGCTGGTGTCCGGTATCTGTCCCATAGTTTAAATAAGCTTGTCAGACAGCTTCACTGGAGGTCAGAAAGTTGTCCTAATAAAGAAGGAAGCCCAAACTCTGCTTCCCCATCAGTTAGAGTTACACTGCATATGAAAAAAACATTAGGAGGTTTTTATACTAATCTGTTAATACTCAAAATCTCCAGAGAAACAGCAGTTCTACTGGTTGTTATTTGGTTAGCTTTTGAACACTCTAACATGTTCATCAGAAAATAAAACTTCATCAAGGCTGGATTAGACACTCATTATCTTACTGTGATCTTAGAAGTGATTTTTAAGGTTTTTTGTTTGCTTGTTTCAGTTTAACTCTGCCCCAACAGGCAGCAGCTGAAAAACAAGAGATACATGAAACATGTCCTTCTGTTACTGCCTTTTACCCTTCTACATGCTTGATGGAGTGGACAAAAAGTTGGGAAGCAGTTTACAAGAACAGATAAATAATCACCACGATATTTCTAAACTTGAAATTGTAAAATGAGCAATGGAAACATTCTCAGAAATGGGTAGGTGGTAGCAAAGATTAATTTTACAGTTCTCACCTTACTAATGCTTTGACAGTGGATCTAACCACACTTGAGAGCAGGAACAACGGAGACACAAGGATATGAAACAGGGAGAGGGAGGCAAATGCCACTGATGGGGAGAAGTCAGCCTTTCTTGTCAGATGAGCATGGACAACAAATGTCTAAAAGAGATAAATATCACCATCAGTGCTTTGCCATAAAGAAGAAAACAAACTTCATATTTCACAAGCATTTCATTTACAGAATCTTCATTCATACTCTCTTAACAGTTTGGGGAAGTACTGCACGCTCCAGGCTGCTTCTGGTCCCAGAATGCAAGCGGGCATTTTCCATTCTCTCCCAGAGGAACTGCAAATGTGTAGCAGGTTTGCATCCTGTTCTCCTCCTTCCCCAATTCCACATCACTTATACTTGCAAATGCAGTCATAATTAACAGTATTTAGAAAAGTCCATACTTACTATAAGTACAGCTGCAATTGGTATTGCTGCATTCATGAAGACTGTGAAGGAAAACACGTAGGAACATTTAGAAACAATTTTCATTTAGGCATGCTAAATGCTAAAATAATACTAGCACTGCTTTACAATGGTGTTTTCTATGCTCTTACCCTGAATGTCTGCCCCCTCTGTCACCACTTGAGGATATTCAATCATCACCTTTTCATTTTGACCTTCAGTCAAATTAATTTCATGTAAGTAAACTACACAAAGAATATAGACTCTAGAGCTAAAATAGAGCATCAGTACAGGTGTAACAGAAAAAGGCTAGACACTTCTTTTGTGTTTAAACTGTGCTTGTCCTTTTCTTCTCTCAGATATAAGTGTTCAAACAGCAAAATCTCTCCACTGTTACTTCATTTGAAGTGAAGTGTCTTTGTTTGACTTTTCCAGTTGGCTGTTTGGCCATCCTTTTCTCAGTATAACCCCCTGAAGGACCCTACATAGTGTCAGATATCTCTCTTGCCTACATTTAGATGACCTTTAATGAATCTTCTAACATATTCATAAATTCTGTACTCATGCTTAAATAAAATAGCTGTGTTATTGCATGTAGCTCTAATTCCTTGTCAGAGAAGAGAATTTGAAAATATGTTAGTGTGTGTAATCGTAAAATAAAAGCTTAGGCCTTGAAAGACTGACATATATTAAAGTCTAGAAATGCATAGTTTACATCGAGAATAATAAAATGTTTTCTAAAATAACTATTTTGCAGCTAAGACTTTACATTTAATTAGTTTTAGTCAAAAGGACTTTGTTACTGGAAAAGGTGACAAAAACTGGGAAGAATGTTCAGTTGGTCTGGATATTTTAGTAACAGTAACTACTGTTATTTTCCTCTGAGAAAGCCTAGAGTTATTTTGCTTCTGACAAATTAGGCAAAAAATCATAGAAGTAGGAAAATCACTCCTTCCTTTCTTTGTCTTTCCTGAGTTTTAATATATAGTAAAATGTATAGTAAAGATGTCACTCAACTTTGATTCTGGTGGGGCATCTCATTAAAATACAGGAAGAGGTAAATTCTATAACAGCTCTTTTAGCACACATGAACAATTCCATATAGCCTGGATCCTGGCACAGGGGTGAGGCACATGAGATCCAATTTCCATGTGGTCTTGAAATGGACTTTTCTTGTAGTCTAGCCAACACTGCCCTGAAACTTGCAGGTATATTTTCTGTAGTCCAAAGCAAATTTATTTCTTGTGAATAAAATAGCTCTGACCACATCCTTTATTTCTGTTAATAGCTATGTGCACTTAGAAAAAAATTCCAGAGTCTACTCAACACTCTGTTAAAAGAGCTACATATAAAAATATCTCTTTTCTGCTTTCTTAGTGTTCTAGCCCCTGTCTGCCTTCCTCTAGATCACAAATAAATGAAATTGTGGTCTCGTACTGCCTTTTAATTTTTTTTCCTAAAGAAATTAAATCATGTGTTCACTACAGTATTAGCTAACATGTTTTGGACTGATTATGCCTCTCGTTCTAATTATACTTAAGGTAAGAGAAAAGAGCAAATTCTCCTGTATTTATATTCCCTTTTTAGTCTGCAAAAGTGCAAGTTTGCAAAGATAAGTGTAATTTCTGCTAAAGTTTGCAGGTTTAAGGAACTTCTAGGCTGAAACAATAAGAACCTTTATAAGCCAAAACTGCAAGCTCCACCAACATAAAGCTGCACTGCTTTACCCCAAGCTGAGAAGTTATCTCCCATGTCTTGCACAAAGCTAAATATCACACATAGTACAAAACAAGAATGCAATTGCAAACTTGGAATGTTTCAAGAAGCATCACTAAATATTTGAAGTTTTTCTAAGAATACAGATACTTATGTCATTGCTTCACAGAATAATCAGTACCCATGGGATGAATACACCTTTTCCTGGCTGTTGCAAATGAATCTGTGAGGATTTAAAATCCAATAAGCCTTCACAGCCCTACAGATGAACCCTTGGCCCTGACTATAAATAGATTTTAATGCCACATGAAGCACAGCAGACAAAGGGAATGCATCTATGTTGATCTGAGTGTAAGACAGAGCTTCTGGTCTCAGCCTGCAGTAAATTCTGTTTTATGTCAAAGCAGAAATCCTCTCCAAGTCCACAATGCTTAGAATCACCAGAGAGAAATTCTGATCTCAGAAGACAATGAATACCTCAATTTAATATCAGTTAAATTCAGTGGGATCATGAACTTTCCCTTTGAGTACATTACCTATGTAATCATAAGAATTAGGCTCCTTACTATTCCAGGAGATATTTGTACAGGTAGCACTCAAAAACTTCTTGCTAAAATTTTCCATTTTATTAATATCTCACAGATTATATATTCTCCAGTGTGATTTTACTAATTATTTCTAAAATATTATAGCAGCAATTATATAGGTATTGCATAAAATCTCCTCAAATACAGAGTTCAATTTTGTGTAGGTCTTTTTAAAAGCACAATAAAAGTCTTAAAGCAGCTTGAAAAGTACCCAGAGAGGAAAAATTCTGGATACAGAATGATTAAATTGCCAAGATGCTCATATTTTTCTTTCCAGGATATAGAAATGGTATTAAGAATCACTTATTTTAGCAAGAAATTCAAGTTTTGAGTAAGAACACGTAAGTACTGTCTCTTGGAGCTTCAGTGCAAAGATCATGCCTGTCACATATTTGTATGCTCTGAATTTTGCAAAATGCAGAAAAAACCCTCAACAAATCAACATCAACAAACCATCAACAAATCAACATTCCTCTTGAATGCTGCGCTCCAGAAGAGAATATTGCTGGCTAAATATAGTCTGTGAAACATTTGTCCCTTGAAAGCTTTTGTCCAGAAAAAGTTGATTCTTTGAAGCACTCATTTTCTCTTTTAGGCATATTTCCCATACAAGCAAAGCTCTACTGAATTAAATGGAGGGTCTGACTAGATGGAAAGTGAGAAGTACAGATCTGAGCCTAAAGCAACTGAAATAATCTCGACAGAGAAATGGTAAACTCATTAGTAGCTAATGATTCAGTAGCACTTAGCTGAGCAGTGGATTACTATGAAGGAACAGACTCACTGGATATGGAGGTATAAAGGGCAAAAGACTTGAGGCTAGTCATTTCTTTTTGTCTGGTTTCCTCCACGCTGCTGTGAAATATGTGCTCCCAAGCATAGAGTTTAAGGAGCTTAATGCCCCGAAGCATCTCGTTTGTCTTCTTCAGTCTCTCGTTGGAGTACTCCTGCAACATTTACACACACATTTACCTGAAGAGTACAATAAAAACACCAGCTCCCTAAGCATAAGGATGACACAAAAATTGTAAGCAACCCCACTGCACAGTGCAGACATTTCTATCACTGATCCCATCTGCAGGAATTTCTAGGTGACACTGACTGTATGACTGGATGCTGCAAGAATGAATGCTGTTCACATTTTTGGAAGGGTACATACTGTTGATGGGAAGGAATTCCTCTACACACAGGAAGATGCACAAATAACTCTCATTACTACCCATGATCTGTGGTGGAAGAGATTTCAGCAAGCTCTGGCTCCATTACAAGTTCCTGTGGCTTCCTTGGCAGTGCAACAGCTGCTGAAAGGGGGAGTAAGATTCACAGCAGCTGGGCATGGGAGTGCCAATGAAGCAAGGTAACTTTTTCAGCAGTGATGCAGGTGATTTAAACTGTAGACAAGCCAAATGAGGGATCAAGGAACAGCTTGTGACTTAGCAGACCTCTGAGCTCCCCAGTTGAGGCACACACTGTGGGAATTAGGACTGCATGGAGTTTGTTTAAATAAATCCATTTGATAGATTTCCACATCTGGGATCTGAGTTTGGATGCAGCATTCCTACTTCCTTTCCGCCTTGGACAGCTTGCCCTGCACAACTCACTTATCTGTCCACTGCCCAAACCTACTCCAGTCAATGACTACTGATCATCTATATTTGTAAGTTAGAAGGTTTAAGTTTTTTTTTCTCTTAGGGAACCATATTTGCTGAAAAATATAAACCATAGAAAATATGTATTTACTGCTTACACTTAAGATCTCACATTCTTGAACACGGCATTCTTGCACACTATGAAATGTTTGAGAAGCAACATCCATACTTAGCTTTGTAATTCCAAGTACAGACCAATGCATAATTAACAGATATGATATTTATATCACAAATGAGTTTGAAGACACTTACCAACGTGCTTCGCTGGGCCTGGGAGAGTTTTGTTGCTACAAAGTACTGAACAGGTGCAAGGACTATGATTACTGCTGCTCCAATTAAGGCACTGATTCCAAGAAGGTAATAGAGCAGAAGAACTCCTACAATTATCTGTTGGGATAAAAGAAGGTGAGGAAAAAGATCTTGGCTTCACTTGGGGTATGCACCACAAAGACCAATTTCAGGGTAAGGGAGAATGTTCAACCAACAGCAGCTGCAGTTACAGCCACCCCAAATGTCACAAGGTCAGCACTGCTGGCACAGCCAGTGTCATCAGTCAGGGCTTCTCCCAGAGACCCAGACACCCCCCAGTGCTCCTCCCAGCCTGGGCATTCTCTGTATTTCTGTTCCTGTATTTCTCCCCACTATGCACAGTAAAAGAAAGTTTTACAGGTTTGTGTTTCTTCTGTAATTTAACTCTCAAAACTATTGAAAAGAACTTTGTTTAAAAAAAAAAGTTTTAGAAAAACACCTTTAAATAAAAAATAATTTTAAAATACCTCTAAATAACACATTATACCACTGAGAACACTCACCTCAATCTCTGACATAAACTGGCAAAGACCTGTTTTAAGCATCTACAGTGCCAGACAGACAACTACTTTTGAAAAAGGGTTAGAGAAACAAGTGTAAAAAAAAAAAAAAAAAGCTTTGTCTTTGGATGAGTAAGAATCTAGAGAGAAAGTCACAGTCTGGATTGAGAGGGTTTACTGTAAGCAGCTCAAACACAAACCATATATACAAGCTACCAAAGTTAATTATCACTATTGTAATAACTGACTTCGGAACAATCTGGAGCATTGACAATCTAAGTATCTGAAAGTGTAAGCTGATAAATCAATCAAAACACACAGGGATAGAAAGATAATTTCATATATAATTTCCCTTAATTAAAAAAATCCCAATTATTGGAAATCTCCCTAAACTGTTATTTACTACTCTTGCTATATTTGTACACTTCCATAACATCCACAGAAGCATCTTAATTTCATTTCTTCCATTATTTCAAAGCTCAATAGTCATACGCCTATTTCCACACATTTATAGAAATTGGCTGTTTACATAAAAAAGGAGTTTGTAGTTTCCATATTTCCATCAATTTAAAGCACAGAGAGAACAAAGTTTTGGTTTTTTTTCTTCTTAGGAACCCTCTGATGCCTCTACAGCTGAATTAAACTAAAACTTGACTCTCAAAATGAACCACAGTATTGACTTAGAAAAAATGCAGTGACAATGGGAAGCTTTTCCAACCTCCATCCTAGCTACTGCGGGTCAGTCTTTGCAGTAACAATCTCACATTTCCAATAGATTAAAAATTATCCCATTTTCATCTTATTTATAATGTGATAATACAGGCAAACTTGTGAAATATGTTCAACACGTATGGGAAAAATAAAGAAGAATTGTATCTGAAAAGAGCTGAAATATTATTGATCATAATTCTACATCACATCACAAAGTACAGAGTCAAGAATAAAGAGTACACAGATAACATCTGAGCTCTGAGAGACCAGTATCTGGCAGATGGGAAGGCTCTCATTAATATTCCTGAGAAGGCAAAAATAATATTTTTTTTTAAAGCCTGTGTAATGAAACACTGCTTCTCTTTCATCAAAACCCCAAAGCTCTTCTCTGCCAGAGATATATATCAGGAGCGAAAAGCTCACCAATAGATCTGGTTATTTTGTCTTGATTATTTATTGAGGATGGCAAATACTTTCAGCCAGAAACTGCTTTGTGGGCAGTTTTGAAAGAGACAAATGTCCTTTCATTACAAGTGTAAGGTATCCCTACCAATGAGCCAGAGATATGAGAATACAGGATTTTTTAATAATCACAATGAAATCAAACAAGGGTGTTTATAAAATGGAGGCATGGAGGGAAGGCCTTTATAAGGCCTCATTTTGCTCCCAGGGTTTGAGCCAGAACTACTGAGGGCATCTTTCAACTGATTGGCATCCCTGAGCCTCTTCTCATGGATTTCAATAACATTCAAACAGTAACTTAAGGCAATGATAAAGCTCCCATTGACTCCAGTCAGAGCAAAGATGGGGCTCAAATTATCTGGACTGTATAGAAAACCTAACTTGTCATGAACAGCTATTACAAAAGCTGCAGCAGATGCTGAAATGTTGCTTGCTAGATTAAGAGCTACAAAACAATTAAAAACCTGTTTTACATAATAATGGAGTTTGTGCAACGTATCATTAGCCATCTTTCAAGCAGCCAGTAATTGTTTTCACTGCCTCATAAAACAAGGTACTGAATGAATGCTATGGAAAAAAGTTTTGAAGAAACCTTTGTGACTCACTGATTTTGACAAGGAGCGCGTCACCCACAAAACAGGAGCACACTCTGGCACTGATCATCCTCATCTGGTAAGGAGCATCACAGAGGGAATTTTAATGCAAATGATTGTATTTCCTGCAGACTGTCAGGAAGTCTTTATGAATCTGTGACTTCTGGCCCATTAGAGCAAAATGTTGTTACAGAATATGCAATGGAATGGAATTAATTCTCAGTTGCACTTAAGTGCTCTCTACACTGAGCTGCCAGAGAGGTCTTAGAAAATAAGTATACATGAAGTTGGTAGCTTGTGCATAGTTTGCCTATACTAATTGATACCCTAGACATTATCATTAAGGGGGTGGAGTCTTCTTAATGTTCCATAGCTCTTCAGCAAAATCATTTTAGCAGCCTACAATCACTGACTTCTTACTGTGCTTCCCATAAAAGGAATGAAAATACCCTGGTATCCAAATTATTACCAACAAACTGCCAATATGTAACCATATTTAATATATTTCCTCTTAATTTATTTTCATTTTAACTATCCTCTTTTTTGCAGTTAGGCATCAATATTAGGACATATTCCTTGATAATTTTCCCCCCTCACTTTAAAATAATCTGGTTCCCATTTTTCCACCCCCACCCACCATTTCAGGGAAACCATGCCAAAAAATAAGTCAAGTTGCTTTCTGAAAAATTCCAGATGATAACTGCTATATCCATCACCCTCCATTAATTCTAGAAAGCAAAATGTTTTAAACTGCCTTATAAGTTCCTCTAGAGTAGATCAGAAAAACTAGTCCATACCTCTTGGGCAGGAGTAACTGCATTGGAAGAGAAAAATGCCTTAATACAGCCACACTGTGACCTAAATGTGGCCACAATCACCTTAAATATTAATATTTTAACCGGCATGGTTTTATACATCTCACACATGTAGAAAGCAGAGTTAAAAAAACCATCAGTTAGTAAACTTCTGATTGTTTTCACCCTAATATGCCCACTATCCTGATTTGAGGCTTTGCACAAGTCTCATGGAGCTAGCAAGAGTTTTATCAGAGATTCAGACAGAGTACTTCTTTCTCCACATCCTACTGCAGTCTCAGAAGCCATCTACCCTCGCTACCAGAGATACTAAAAAATCTGTGGCAACATAGCAGGTTTCAAACATGTGGCAAAAGTCTGAAGATTCAGAGTATTTCAGGAGGGCACTTACTGATTCTTCAGAGAATTAATACTCCCCAAGACTGAGACTATACAAAAGATATAAGATGAATGCAAAGCCTAAGTGTAACTGACAATAAAAAAGGGCCTGCATTGCCCTCCCCAAGTATTTACCTCAGTGAGAGGAAAAGAAATCGGGGCAAATAGCTAAATCTGGCTCTTTTTTCCCAGGTGTAGGAAGTTAATCAGGTTCATCATATGATCAGATGATTTGAAGACCTGATTTTAAGAGGAGTTGCTCATCTGATCTGTAGCAGCTTGACAAAAAAATTCTTTTATTCAACAGGAACAATTACAAAATCCATTCAATTTCTGTAAATATCTTTATTGTCATAAACAATCCTGATGGCCAGCAGTCTAACACCTCACTCTTTGAAAGACATTCATACAGTTTATCCAATTATCTGAATGGCTGGCTTTTATTCCCCATTCCCAGCTTTTCAATGACATTTTCTTATATGCTTAACATTTTACAGAAGAAAATCACTAGTATAAGATGCTGATGGACAAAAACTCCTAAGCAACACCCCTAAAACCACATTACAATCTGCCTGGAAATACAATCTGCCAGTTGCAGTCTATATACAGTCTCATGAAAACCATTTAAATTTTGGGCACAGGCAAGCAACCCAAAATGCAAAGCTGTTGGGTAGATTACTTGTGGCTTTTTGACTTAGACACCAGCAAAATCAACCTCTGTGTGGTGCTGGAACCAGACTGCCTTTGTGACATGAACACAATGAAGTTTTCATCATGTTTTTGAAACTAAATTATACGTCTAGAAAGTATCAAATGCACCAATAAGTGAATTTAAACTCTATTGCCTCTTCTGTTACAAGTATGCCCAACAAAAATGCACCAAGTACCTAGAAGAAAGCAGGAAAACTTGCAGGGTACTGAGTATCAGATGAAACTTCATGTTTCACTTTCAGCTTTTTCAGAAAATTCTTAAATAGAAGTATAGGGTGATCCAAGTGGGAAAGGAGACTGAAGGGATCAGACTGGTGTTTAGATACAGGAGGCCAAAGAGGATAAAGCAGCAAAACCATTTTGAATAACAAATATGTTATAACAAAAAAAAAAAAAAAAAAAAAAAAAAAAAACC
>VZUI01020052.1:0-37702 GCA_013401135.1 Cettia cetti | reverse complement strand
CTTCCCTTCCCTTCCCTTCCCTTCCCTTCCCTTCCCTTCCCTTCCCTTCCCTTCCCTTCCCTTCCCTTCCCTTATCAAACATCAGATTTTCTTTTAAAAAATGAAACAAGTCATTGCTTTGTCATGACTGCTTGAGAAAACACTGCTACTCAATTAAGGGAACAAATGAATGGTCTTTAGATGCAGGATCTCATTTATCAGGAGGTATTTTTTTAGTTACTCCACAGTATCCTCATTACTGACATTATTCCACCACATCTGAAGATAATGTTGGAAATCATCAAGGCTCCCTGGCTGACATGGAAACAGCCTGCAGAACACACTCTACGGAAACTTTTGCAATTGATGCTGCTGATGTTAATGGAGATGAGCAAGCAGGAGAGCTTCCAGTTTATTTTTACTTCTTCTATCTTCAAAGTATGCATTCAAGCACATCTGTGTGTCTCTAAATGCACCACAATGTTGGATGATGAGCCTGTTGCTAGGCTACTAACAACATGGCCTTTTATATGTCTAAAAATACATGTAACTCCTGTATTTAATGGTGATGCTTCCTCTGTATTCTCAAGTGCACATGATTACTGCAGACCACCTTGAAGCTTCGTGAAGATGAGTGTTTTAGTCCCTGTTATACAGCCCTATTATTAAGATTGCTACAGAATTTGGGAGGAGGCATGAGTGTTCCTGGCTCCTAATTCATACATGCTGTTCTTTCTTAGCAAGCACAAGAAATAGAACTGGGAAGGACTTTAAAGGTCATATTACTTATCTGTCTGCATAAGACAGGATCAACTAAATAACTCCTGGCAGACATTTGTCAAACAAGAATCGGCAAGTTTATAGAGATGGAGATTCTTTTACCTCTCTAGGCAACCTAATCCCATGTCTAAATATTCCCACTAGAAGGTATTTCCACAATATCCATCCTGAATTTCCCTCAGTGCTCTTGAAATTCACTAATGCTTTTATTAAACACATTCATGGGTGTTGTCTGACCAGACATACTGAAAAAAAAATAGCAAAAAAGAGCAAAATTAGATTCCAGATCTTTTTCAGACTACAAAAAGACAGTTATTTCTAATAAGTAGAATAAAGGCAACTGCTGCTTCTGCTTCAGACTGAGATGCAAGTCTCTAAAACTGTTTAAAAGGGGAAGCTTCAATATGTTCAGAACTCTGTATCTGATTTCTTCTGTTACTGATGGAAAGAAACACCATGGGAGAATCTGATATGAGTTTGAGGGATTATTGAGGGAGGGATGTCAACTTGGAGGCCATGCTGAAAACTTACTGCAACCTTATGTACCCACGTACTGCACATAAGTACAAGTGAATAAAAGACTAACTCCTTAAAAAGTCAAGGCCTTGGCTATTATGGGCCAGAGAACCAAGTCTTTGACAATAGAAGTGGATAATGAACAGGATCTTACAGTACGAGTATGCAGATCTTCCCTACCACAACAAGGAAAACTGCAACAGCCAGCTTCAAAGGATACCTGCAGAAAAGCCCAGGTGTATGCAGGGTGGGGATGGATTTCTAACACTGTCACTGTGAATAACGTATTTTGAGCAGCTGAACCAGAAGAGGAAAGATCAGAAAATCAAGCAAAAAATACACAAGTGGTAGTACCAATGAGACCTGATGCTTTATAGATTTGTATCAGAGCATTATCTCTACAGCCTCTCCATCAGGTCACCAGGACAATCTCTTTCCTCTGTCAAGTTACTGACTTTCATAAAATATACAAGACACCATCTCACATTCATTATTTGGTCAACCAAAAGTTATTTCCATGACAGGGATATTTCACCTGCTCTGATCAGGAAGGATTCCAAAATCAGGTCAATGCTAAAATTATTGCTCTGATGTTAACAGTAAGCAGCACTTTGAAAATATCACAATGAGATAGTATGGCATTTTAAAAATAATAATGAAAATCACAGACTCAAAACACATTAAAAGTGTTAAAATTAGTCCTTACTAATGAGAAGAAAAAAATCAAAACAGCAAACTACCAAGAAATTTGAACTGTCTAGGTCTTGGCAGAGTGTCAGCCCTACCCTGGAAAATGATAAAAAAAAAAGTGAGAGCTCATACAGTGTCAAAAAAGAGAAGACCAAAAATGCCATAAAAGAAATCAATGTGTTGGAAGATTTGAAGAGGCAAATGATTCTTTGATAGGACTTACTCAGTTGGTTGTTTTTTTCCCTTTTTAATAGTAGTTGGATAGAATCTATACCAGAAAAGGTTCAGGATTAATTGGGGGTGTTACTCAGAAAAGACAGTTGTTCACCAGAAAAAGAAAAAGCTCAAAGCAATGGCCTTTTCATTCTTAGTGTAGTACAGATCCCTCCAGGTTCACACTTCCCCATAGCTACCCTTCCCAGGCTGCACAATTCCTAAGTGATCAAAGCCCCTTCTGTTTGTTCACTAATTGCCCTTCACACAGATTTCAGAGACTTAAGATTACAGACCCCACTGGGGGACAATGGGATGGATTGTGGATCCTCTTCAGCACACAGTCACTGAAATGTGCACATTTAGTTTGAATCACTTTTGGCAGTGACTTATCATTGGAATAGATCAGATATGTTGATGTCATCTCTAATAAAGTTTTGTGTTAGCTGGAAAACAATGTCTTGCTGAAAGGGGCTATTTCTGAAAGGAGCTGAAAGCTGCTACAAAGGGTGCAATGACACAGCCTTGTAACATCACTCAGAAGGTTTGAAGCACACTCAGTCAGGCATATCATGAGCAGCACTCCCAGATACCCATTCTTCCTAGTACTGATCAGTAATAAACAGCTGGAGTTTGGGAGAAAGGTGGTATTTTCAAATCCCAGAGCTCTTTCTGAAGTGAACAAGCTTTTTCTCTTGTAAAACACATCAGACTGACTTTAAAATGGTGAAGATCCACATTTAAGGAGCATCTTATTGTTGAACGGTGTCACTGCACAAATAATGTCAAGTTTCATATGCACAGAGATTTATTAGGGTGGTGCACAGGTGGTGGCATACATCAATTACAAGAGTGCAAGTTACTTCTCAGATAGATAGAATAAAACCAGGGTGATGAAAGGAGGGTTGAGGGAGGAAGAAAGGGAAAGGATAGAGAGAAAGCAAAGGAGAGAAGACAGAGAAAGAGAGGGAGAAGTGTGAGAGGAAGGAAAGAAACAAGATGTACATGTAGCCAGACAGGAAAAGCAGCAACAGTCCTCTGGATTCTCTCTTCAGGGCAGCAGGCAGCAACACTGAAGGTGTCTGGAAAGATGATTTCCATCACACTTTTCCCCTTGGTACTTTCCATTGTGATTTGTTTAAAGTCCCTGTTACTTGTTTCAGTTTATGATGATGTTGGCACCAATCAGAGCATGTTAATTAATTAAGTGCTGCATATCCATTGTCTGTTAAGTTCATATGCACAAGTATTGTTGCATAATATTTATCCTATCTTTAAATAATACTATTGACTTTGCTGTGATCTGTGTTTGCTTTTTCTCTGCTATAAATCAAAATGTGTAAAGCAAGAGGAGATGGAAAATGGCAAGAGGGAGAGAAAAGGGTGCAGATCTCAGGCTGGTGGTAGCCACCTCCCATGAGAACCCAGCCTAACAACAATACAGAGTTCTGTAGGCACAAAGTCATGGGACCAAAGCTGAATAACACATGGGGAAAATACTGCCACAGTGACTATGGAAAAACAGTGCCCTGGCATTTCAGAGGAGAGATTGTATTCAATAAAGCTGAGATACAAAGAAATGCTGGGGTACCAACCATCTTCAAAACAGAACAGGATTAGCAGAGAAAGGGTTGATTTTCAGTTTCTTCTGTGAAAAAGACTAGGAGCAAGAACACAACCCTAGAATACAAATATACAACACAATGTAAAGTCAACAAACATATCTGAATTGAGCCTTTCCTTCTCTGATGGCAAAAAGAAGAAAAAAAAAAAACACAAAAAAAGAAACCAAGCAAAGAGTAATAATAGATGAACTTGCTGGCATACATCTGTGGAGTGATGCAGATTAAAGAGTGTCTGTGAGAAGCAATCATTAATATTTATAAAGAAGCTCAGCAGCAGCTGCCAAAGGATGAAGGGAATGTTCAGGAAATTTCAGACTGGCAATAAAAAAAATAAGGGTTATAAGAATGGCAAGTTTGCATATGAAAGCAAAATGTATCAATTTACTGAAGGTCTTGTAAAATATCTTCCTCCACAGTTCCAATATTCCTACACTGAGAGCAAGCTGACATTATTTTGAATAAACTATTGCATTGAGATATGGCAGGTTTTGGTGACTTGGGAAATCATTGCTGGGAATCTTTAGTGAAGTCCTGCAAAATATATCTGGAAGTTCAACTAAAATATAATCAAAATGAGTCCAAAGACATATCTTTCAAAAAAAAAATTACATAGGCAGTAAAAAAAAAAGGTACAAATTTTCCCCCTCTTTCTTACAAAACTGCTTCTTGCTACTTGCTTCTTGACACAGTTGATGAGTGCTCAGATAAAATTCCCACAAGATATGAAGCAGAGGGAATATTCTCCTTTATAAATTGCTCCATGCAGTAAATTTTTTTATATATATTTATATATAGAAGTTTTATAAGGTGAAAGTACTGTAAAGCTTTTTCTGTTTGAAACACAGCAGAAAAAAATTGCTCTGGTGTGAAAATCAGTAAAAGTCACAAAGAAAAGCAGCTGAGAGAAAAGCTAGAGAAGGGGTCACTTCCTCCATGCTAACAAGTTACTACACTTGAGTCTCAAGGGTTCTTTTATTAATGAAAAATTAATTTCTGTGTTTCTAAAAGGCTATAATTTTTCCTATACAAACTTTTCATTTTCTTTTAAACATGTCCTAACAATAAAAAGGCACAAGTCTTGCATTGGCTTTTCCCTGGAAACAAAGTAAGTTTGACAGAAAAACATGCTTTTGTATAGCTTGACATCTTTCCTGCCTTACCTCTTGTGCTCATACTGTCAGCTCCAGGCACCCGTGTTCTGTCCAAGGACCATGTTCTCACCTTGCTCTGTAGCCATGTTTTGCCCCCAGCATGTCCCTTCTCCAGACACAGACCTCAGGCTCCTGCACACAACTGCATCCAGAAAGGGAAAATACTGCCAAGGACGTCAGGGTAAACTCCTCATTCTGCCCCAGCAGTAAGGAACACTATCAAAATTTGTATCTGAAAGGAATAATACAGGGCTCTTCTCAAATCCTATAGTTTTCTGAGCCAGGGTCAACTGAAAGCTGAATTAAATGGGATAATGTTACAAGAACTACAATAAAAAATGAGTTGCTGTGACATGATCTCTCCTTCAGAAAGATTTCAAGGCAAGATAACTTTCATGTCTAACTAATATTAGTGTTTTGGGAGGCACAGTTTTGGTGGGGTTTTTTTGTTTTGTTTTGTTTTGTTTTTTCTGGGAGACTATGAAGAATGCCATAAACACCATAAAAATGAATAGGTCCAGGACAACTGTGCAGCTAAGAGATATTAATATAATTAAGCTTTTGTCTCCACAAATAAATGGTAGCAGACATGGGGTTTATTGCAGTAGTTTTAAGCAGATGGGATTGATTTGTTTCCCTGTAGTGGGTACACCTGAAATACTTCAAGAAGAAACCAACCCATAATACCACTTTGCATTTCCAAGGTCCCCAAAAGATCGCACCCAGTGTCTTGACATCCAGATGAATAAATTATTGTATTAATGGCACAGTGACAGAGGCAAAGTAACATCTTAGATTTTGCAGATGCAAAGTCATAAACCAAAAAATATTGATCCATCCTGGACAGGCATGAATGTGAAAAAAATTTATTCTTTTCAGCATGAAACACACCCAAACAGAGATGCATTTGATCCTTTGTTACAGATTTTAAGTTCCAATTGCCTTCATTTAATTTCATTCCTCCCACCTATAAGGACATTTTCACATAAGGGCACATATATTCAGATCAGTACATACAACCTGTCAGTGTTGATGAACACTTTATTAATAAATCCTCCTGTACCATGGAAAAATGCCTACTCCAGTCCCAATGGCTTGAAATTAACCACAGTTGATCAGAAACAATATCTCCAAAAGAGGTTACAATAACTAATATTGCAATAGTTATGATTTGGCCATTTTTGAATCTGGTGAGATAGAAAAACCATATGAAATCTTTGCTAGAGCAAAAATAACTGAACTTAATGTAAATGACAGAGCCATAGCTGATAACAGAAAATATTAGAAAAATAAAACAAAACAAACATTAGTAGAGCCAGAAAATCATCAAACTTTGAATATATTCTTTTGAAGACTATGCCACATTTGCCTAGGTAGTGATGCAAATAATCTCAACACAAACTGCAAAAAAAGGAACATCTCATCTGCATAGTCACTTACATACAATGACCAAAATTTTATTCGACTAAACACATATGCAGATAGACATGAACACTAAACTACAAGATTTTCAGGGCTTCAAAATGAAATGGTTAAATGGACTAGCTAATCTGCATAATCATAATGCACACCATGACACACATATTGGTAGACAACGTAGAAGCCTGTGTCTTTCCTGTGCCAAAAATAGGGATTAAATTTAATGTATGATTGCTGCTATTTTTTTCTGAGATCTCTGTGGCATTTGGGACATAGACAGAGTTCAAAAGCTTACTCTTTGTTGATCAGCTTAAAGCTTGAGGTGTTACATGCCAATCAAACTTTGCATTGAACATGAGAATTCTTCATAGACTTCCTCTATAGTATTTGTCTTTTCAGTATCTGAGCATTGTCTACATATAATTGCATTTTCACATTATCCTGTTGAGATGTGGGTGTTACAAGCCCTCCTTCAAAAACGTGGAGCTGAGGCACAAGGAGAACAAGAAGAAAAATAGGCACTAATTTTCAAAGCCTGATTTAAGTTGCTTGAGTTTTCAAAGTATTTGCTGTTGTGCAAAAAATTTTTTCTATAAAACATAAACCACACTACTTACACTACAGCACACAAAGGACAGATGTTTTTACCCATAAGCTTTTGATGTTATTTCAGATTATCTGAATTTAGACCATGAAGTGTAATAATATAAGAACTAAAACCCTGAGTTCAGCATCAGAATGCCGATCAGAAATGCTCAAAGTAGCCTGTGTTTCTGAGGAAGACATGGTCACATTGTGTACTATTTGGAGTTTCCTAAAAGTCGTAAATCTCTTGGCTAAATATATCCAAATGTAGTTTTGGCCTGTGTTTCCCACTGTGTCCTAGTGGGAAATGATTAAGTAATAAAAGGTTGCCAGGGAGCCGTATTTTACTCCACTGCTTTCCTGCAGAACTTTCAGAGATCTCATATGTGGTCTCACTCAGGACTGTTGAGGAAGCAAGTGGTGCATATTCCTATGTGAAGAGCCAAAGCTTTGCATTTTATCTGATTTCCTAATCCTAATTAACAACCAAACAGCAAATCATCTACAACAATCTACAACCCTTAAAACCATCAGTAGGTTGTGTTTATCATTATTTTAAATTCTGCACAAATTCTGCCTGGTAATAATAATAATAATAATAATGGTAGTCAGAAATAAAACTGTAGCTATTGGTTTAAATGATAGAATGCAAAACTGTAATTATACAAGTAGGCCTTTCTGCCCTTTTGAGATAAACCCTTAGGGTAAAAAAACCATAAATTTATGTGGTTTCTTACTTTTATTCTCAATGACTTCTAAAGAAATTAAGGATACTCAATTCAAATAGACTTTAGTGTTATCTACAGCAATACCTATAAGACAAGAATTTTTTTTAGATTATAACTGTAGTTGCACTTTCTAGTTAAATTCCGAAATGTTATATATCATATCTATGGTGTTCATGTCAGTGCCACAGGCTAATAAACAGTGCATTTTTGGGGTGTTCATTGGTTTGGCCAAGCTAGAAATTTAGTCAAGCTTTAGTAATTTCATTTCTAGTTAAACATAAGAAATTTTTCTGCCATTCATCACCCATGCAACAGAGATATTTATGGAATGTTTTGAGGAAGATTTTTTTCATACAAAGGAGGTGCTCCTATGGATATTCTACTCAAAAATAAAGAATAACTGTTTGGAGATATGACAGTTGAGGGCAGATTTGGGTTGCAGTGACCACAATGTGGACCCTGAAGCAAATGAGAATGCTAACAGAGTAACTAGTGTAAGGGTATAGGGAAGATTAAGTAAGACTCTTCCTGAAGGTATTCGGTGACAGGATGAGAGGCAAGGGTCACTAGTGAAAATAAGGCAAATTCTGAGTAGATAGAGAGAAACGTTTTTAACTCTGAACGTAGTCAGTGGAACAGATGGGCCAGGTAGTTTGTGGAACCTCTGTCCTTGGTCCTGAGCAACCCAAGATAGGCTGGACCCACCCTGGGTGTGGGACAAGACCAGGTGATTTCCAGGAGGCCGTTCCAACCTAAATTATTCTAAGAAAATGTGGCCATGCACTTTAGGATTAGTGGAGTTATGCTTGTTCATGGAAGTGTTAAAATGGTTGTCCTGGGAGGCTGTTCTCACAGGCAAAAGTGACCAGGGGAGCTGGTTGATGTCAAGAACAATTTCCATTATATGTAAGTGCAATTCATCCTGGTTTGCAAGCAGGTAGACAGAGTAGAAAACCAGCTTGCCTAAACAAGAAATGCCTAAATCCCTAATTGAGATAAGCAAACACCAGGCTGATGACCAGAAATAGACAAATGCCACACATATCTTCAAAAAACCTGGCAAGAAAGAGGAATTGGAGAACTATATTCTGGTCAATCTATCCATAGCTCCAGGATGCTTCTAGAGAAAATAGACATGGAAGTCATTCTACATGAGCTTGTTTCAAATTAGCTGTGAAAGCTTAGAGGTGAAAGAAAGGAAAATTATTATTCCCTGGAAACTGAGGTACCAAGTGACTCATGATTTCTTAATTTTTAACTTCTTAAGGATTGTGGATGTTTAGTTCCCATCCATTTTAATAGAAGCTGAGTTTAAAATCATGAAAAAAAACTCTGTAAACCCTACTCTGATGGGATTCCAAAGGGCCTCCTTGAAATTTAATGTATCTATTTTTCATAAGCATTTGAAGTAGCATATACATGTGTGCCTATATCTGTATCTGTCTGTGCACTCTCTGACTTTCAAAAAGCAGCCTGCTCAACATCTTTTCCTGAGTTGGATTTATTTGTACTGCTCTATAGAATATCACATAATCCATTTACAGGACAGTGTATAACTGTTTTAAAGTAACATACATGCTGAACACTTTATCCTTACAGACTTATCCAGACATGGGCCCTGTGAACCATTCAGCTTGCTCTACTGACTTGATTTTCTAAATGTCATTGTCAGCTTTTTGGAAATTCACCCTGTGTTGGGTATGTATTGTCCAAACTGCAGGTATAGGCAGGCTCCTGATTCCACAGTCACCCATTAGCCCGGGGCTCTTCTCTGACAGTCCCGGAAATACTGAATGCCAAAGTTGTACCCACTCAGCCACGGTTCCTCACACACCTGTGCACAGATAGCAGACTTAAACTAGACATACACAAAATAGATTTTAAATCCCTAGGAACTTTGCCTTTTTGGTTGTCCAATCACCCCATTTCACTCTTCCCTCTCAGTCAAGCCTACAATCCATACAAGGCATTACTGCTTGGAGGATGACTCACATCTGTTTCCACAAAAACCCCAGTGAAGACTTCACTAACACTGACAATGAAATGAAGTAAGCATCTTCATGGTGTGTGCTTAGATTAAATGAAAGAAGATAGACTATGAAAAGATATCTGAAAGGCAGATATCTCTGGAGATGTTTTGGGCTTATGATTTAAGACTCAGACTAAGAATTACAGCAAAGACAAGAGTACGGTAAATGGCAGTCAGAAACCAAAGACAGACAAAAGAATCTGATTACAACTAGGCTGACTTTAAGCTAATAAATTGAAGAAACTGTGGGACGAAGGAACAAAGAAAAATAAGTAGCAGAGGCAGCCTCATTTTCCAAAAAATACCTCTGCTGACTAAGTGGGCTGGACATGATTTGGTAGACTTGGCAGTGGTAGGTTACAGGTTGGACTGGATGATCTTGAAGGTGCTTTGCAGCATAAAATTATTCTATGATTCTGTATAAATCAACAAAGCCATTATTTTTGATGTTTAAATGAAATAAAAGTTTAAAATACTTATCATACCTCCATTGTTCACAATCCTATTACAAAAAAAGAAAGACAAGGAAAAGAAATTATCTGTCACTTGGTTGTCAAAATGATATAACATTCAGTATCACTCCTCCACTCATAAAAATTTAGCCTACTTGTCAATCAGTGATAAATGAGTCCACTTCTAAGGCTGCCTACCCCTGTAACAGAAAATAAATGTTCTGTCTCTCTCTCCTGTCATGTCTTTTCTCACTGAACATTTGATCTTACCCAGACAAAAAACTCACTTTTATCATCCACAGTATTAGCTTTTCTCACTCAGGGCTTATGTGGATCCCTCAAGGTATCATGCCTACTAATCTCTTACCCATCTTACTGTGATTTTGGGCAATTTTGAGACACCTTTTCAAAGAATTATCTCCCTCTGTGTGTGTAGCAGAGAAGTAATACAAGGCAGCTTTAGATCACAATACTAGTCAGCTAGCCTGCTTTTGCTGTCTGAATAGTTAACAGAAAGGTGATTTCTCTGGAGATTATCTCCAATGGTTCAAAATTGTCTCCTGCTCCTTCCCTCTGTCATGCCCCTAACTGCATATGAAACCCTCCAGTTAGGACTCTGGTGCCACCTCTTCCACAGGGCTGGTGCACCCTCACCAGCCTGATTCTCCAGCCATCCAGGCAGAGAAAGTGCTGGAGGTCAGCATGGTCTTACTTGTGGATACAAGGACACCAGTGCAGAAGTAGGAAGGGTGAGGAGAGTGTGGTGTCCTTATCCTCTGCCTCTGTCAGATGTGTCTGGGTTCATATGTGAACTGAAGACTGGAGCCAAAATCAAGAACTCCCAGATGCAAGAGCAGAGCTGTGGCCTAAATTAGACACTGGTTTCAAAAATGCATACCAAGCAGCATGAACTTGTTTGGGCCATATTCAGGAAATCAGGCACAAAGAGTAACACCAGGGAGCTGAATGTTTTCACTTTATTCACTAAACTTCCAATCTAGCAGTATGGAAGTAGCAGGATAGCAGTAGCGATGAACTAGCTCTGCGAATGCATCCAAACCAATCATCCCATTCTATAAAATCCTTGCTGACAAAACCCAGAAATAAATAGAAATAGCATGAATTGTAATCTGAGAACAAAGCAAAAGAAAAGGTTTTATAGAACTGAAGGATCTGTAAAAGATTTTCCACTACATTGTCAGAATTTAGCAGTATGCTAATAAATAATTCACGTTACTCTAGTTCAACTGCAAAAGTAAAGAATAACTCATGATCAAATCCATCACAGCAGGAAGCTTCTCTACAGTTTATGTATTGGTATAACTTGAGTGTGCTTAGGAAATACAATAAGCAAATATTATGGTTTTAATAAGTGAAGAATAGACTATATAAGCTTCCTTAATTTCTCCATAAGTATATCTTGCCTAGTTACGAAAAAAAACCAAAAAAAAAAAAAAACCAAAAAAAAAACCCCAAAAAAAACCAAAACCAGAGCTTTGAGTTAAAAATAAAATGGAAAAAGTTTATAATCTCTGCTGCTTACTCTGCTAGACAAGTCTCTGAGCAACTTGAACTAATTGGATCTATCTTGAGCAGCGGTTTGGACTCAATCTCTTCCAAAGGTCTAATTTCTAACCTAAATAATTGTAAGATTCCATGATACAACATCTTTCTCATTTAAAGTCAGTACAAATCCTTGATTTTTGATGGGCATGTTCTTCATAAAGGAGCAGTGTCCAGTGCAAGATGAACAAAATTCTGGAGGAAATGATTGCATGTTGCAAAGAAGGACTTACCTCTCAGTGATATGCCTTTTCAATGAGCTATAGTGTCTCTCAGTGGATGCATTTCCTGTGGGAGGTATATTAGGCCGTTTTCTTTATTATAATATGAAATATTTGTGTGCTAAAAATTACCAGAATCCTCAGTTCATACAGCTAGCATGCCACGTGGAATGACAAATTTCAAAACATGAATGCATTATTTATGCCCAGAGGCTTTTATATATTGTTCTTCCATAAGAGATTAATGATTCCGCAATTGACTGGTTATTAACGTTTTTTCATTTGCATTTGAAGTCCAAGAAGTTTTAGTTCATAATTCTTTTCCACACAATGCAGGTTTTAATAGCTATTCAGAAGGACAGTTTATCTAGCAGAAATACCCTTTGGAAGCTCAAGTGGCTGTAACAGTACAAAGGAGGCACAAAAACTGAAACAGACCTATAATCCTAGAGGGGTTATAATGCTATCTATATTTGCAAAGAGCCCACTCATCTCTAGTCTTTTCAAGAGCTGGTATAAGGTTTGGGGCATGGCTACCCAGACAGTGATCTCAGATAATTTTGAAATCTGTGCATACCCAATTCTTTCGTATTTCATAACACATTGGGCCAACTGTTTTCTCAGAGACAGAGTTGAGTAACTAAAGCATATTTTTTTAAAATAGGACATTGAAAATAATACTGAGATCAATTCAAAATAGAAGACTTCCAGTTTATTGAAAGATGAAATTGACTAATCATGTTTAATTCTTCAGGTGAATCCTTCTTTATTTTTTCATAAATTGATAGTCTTTCAATGAAAACTGACCATTTTGACATAGCACCATATTTTTCTTATACTTCTTGAGCTGAAGCTTTTCACTCAACTTGAATTAAATTTTCCAGCTGACTTGATTGTCTCAGACAAAGCCAGCAAACAAAATCCACATTAAACTTCTCATAAGTTTATGAGTGTCAAATGAGAGATTTCCAGGGATTCCTCTAAATTCCTTTATTATACCACCCACAAATATTGAAAAAGTCAATACTTCACGCACATTTCTCTGACAATTTTAAAGGAAAGTTAAAAGTAATCCATATCTGAAATCTGAGGAATAACCCAGTATGGAAGATGGAAAGCAGCTGCTCTGATGCCTACTCAAACCTGCCCATTTTCCTCAAGCAATCGTGCTTGACCACAAATCCACAGCAAATATTTATTCAGTCCTGCTGCTGGTCTTGTTTGGGCCAGTTGTTCTGACTCCATCTGCAGCCAAGCCTCAGGGTCTCTGCCTCCACACTGGCTAGTGCCTGAGCTGACTTCTGATTTCTAGCACTATTTCTTCCCAACTTTATCTCTCCTTGGTGGTGGGTCTGGGATGGATGTCACTAGACATCTACTGCATTGCTTCCAAAAAAATCCAGCACACTTACAAATTTAGGGGTAAAACTACTTCACACAGTTCACTTTATTCAAACAAAGATCAGAGAAAGGCTCTCAATGTGTAATTGGGTACCTACTGGTTTGAGAAATCTCTGCTCATTTGATTGCCATTCCATAAGGCAAGTATGGCATGCTTAATGAAAACAGTGATGGTATATTGGCACTTTCACTTAATATCCAGTTCCTTTGATATAGGCTGGCTTGCTAGGATATTAAAATTAGATCTAAGACAACCTTATTAGCTTCACACTCTTAAAACTTAGCAGTTCCCATTTAAGAACACTTTTTAGAAGAACTAATGTTTTTGACATATGAGGTTTCTCAGAATAAGCCACCAACCTGCTTTTACAATAGACATAAATAAATACTGAGATTTACATGAAAGATTTTATTTGAATCTATGAAGCTAAGTTGAACTTTAAATGCATTCACTGGTATCCTTGGGCCCATTTCTCTTTATTCTCCATGATTATTGTATTCACATTTTTATTTAAGGAATAGTTTAAAGGCTCTTACCCCTTTCCCCTTGTCTCATTTTGCCTTTTCTTATCCATTTAAGTCTGACTGTTTTCATATTCAGGACAACAAACAGAAGGACCTCTAAGAATATATTATAACTCATTTGTATTTAAAATTATATCTGTAAATTATCTCTGTTTTTCAATAAACAAGCTGTTCTTTTAAAGACTTACACTTCAAAGGCTGCCTTCTCTAAAAAGACATGTCTTGGCCTCTTTATTTAACTACACCACTCTGAGTATCTAAAATACATATTGTATGTTGCACTGCATTGTCACTTGAAGATACAGAGCCATGGGTAGCTGATGAAGGCAGAAATGTTATTTGTGAGTAATGTTGTTATTTGTGAGTCATGGTTTTGTATCTGGGTTGAAACTGCTGAAGGACAGGACAGCTGGAAGCCTCTGTGTTCAATAGCTGATGCATAGACTGAAAATCATACAAACTATGTTAGGAAAATATTCACACTTTCAGATTACTGTCTGACTGAAAAGAGTCCATAATCTCTATCTTTGGCCACCTGCTAATGTGGTATTTAGTCTTAAAATGTGGTGAATATCATGTGGAAGGAATGGTTTATCTATTTATAGAGGACTCAGTATAGTCATATTTAAAAGACTGTTTTATACTTCTTTTTTCATAGTGTATATGATAAGGGGACAATGAAAAGAATAAATGGTTTACATAATAGTCTCTCCCTGTCTGAAAAACACATTAGTGTGGACCTGAAATCCACTTATATGGCCATATATCCCTTGCAGAAGAATAAAGCATTTATCACCTCTTCCTCCAGATATTATGTAGAGCATGCCAGGGACCTGAGCAGCCCCTGAGGACAATTCACAAGGTTTCTTTCAGACCTTTGCATTACATTGAACCCTAATGTTTTCATCCTGACCTAAGATCAGGAGACCCAAAAGGTGGCAGGCTGTTGTGACTAGATACCTATTGGCTCTGACATTATGATTCGCTTATTGAAATTTTAATTTTGAATGGAACATTATGAAACTTCAGAAAAAAAATCCCAAGACTTAGGAAAAAAACTTGTTCAAGCTGCAACCAACTTCAAATCACAGAAGTTTAAAAAAAGTAATATAAACAGCTTAAAATTTGAACTGTTCTTCTGCCAAGGAAAAAGCTGCAGACTTTAATAGTTATGTAATTTGTGGATGTTCTCATGGGTGTAGGAAAAATTGGCACAAATGCTTTTGCAATTGTGTCACACAAATTGGCATTGTTCACTGACCCTCAAACCTATATTTTCATCTTTCTTATAATTTGCTGTTCTGTAGCATATGTGCTGCAGAAAGCTTAGTTAGTAACTGCCTGCTGTCTGCAATCTGTGCTTCCTGAAAATTTTGCTTGGTATTGAGGCACGCTGCAAATGTGCCACTCAATTACACAGCAACCCAACAACTGCCAGCACACATGGATGTTGTTGTGCCAATGTTGTATGGCATGGAACTAACTCCTAAACATCATTCTGCATGTGACATATTCAACTATTTGACAATATTGTTTTAAAGCCTACTCAGGCACAAATAGTCCCATTTTCCCCAGAGACCACAAAGGAAACCACAGATTTCCACATGATGCACTCTTTTGCCAAACCATACTTTAATACAGACAAATGAGACAAACTGTTGTTTATAAGGATGTTGTATGATTGAGCAATCATAATGTTTGCACTTTATTGTATTTTTATTCTTGTAGTGAGTGGTCTAGTCCTAAATAGCATAAGATATGAAAAAGCTTTTTAAGTACCTTCTCCTGAATGGCAATTTCTCCTTGCCATTTTGCTAAATGGAGGATTTGTTTGTTTCTATGTCTAAATGTGCATATGCACTCAGTTTCAAACCTTGGATTTGATTTTTTTTAATCAAGCCATTTTTCTGATTTATTATGTTCATTACATGAAATACATTAAACACATTCATCTGTGGATGATCTACCACAGTCTGAGTGTGCAGCATCTCTGGGGGTGGGCAGGTTTTCTGTCAGGACTTGCAGCCCTGCAGAGGGACCCACACTGGAGCAGTCTGTTCCCGAAGGACTGACTCTGAGGAAAGGATCCTCCCTGGAGCAGTTTGTGAAAACCACAGCCCATGGGAAGGACTCACACTGGAGAACTTTATGAAGGACTATGTCCTGTGGCAGGGACCCCATGCTGGGGCAGGGCAACTTTTATGAAGAGTCCTCCCCATGAGGAGGGAAGAGCAGAAGAGGCAATGTGTCATGAATTGACCACAAGCCCCACTTCCCTCTCCCCTGTCCTGCTCGCAGGGAGGAGGGAGAGAATCTGGGTGTGAAGCTGAGCCTGGGAAGAAAGGAAGGATGGAGAGAAAAAGGTGGGGTTTAGGATTTGGGGTTTTTCTCATTGCCCTTCCCTGATTTTGGTTGGCAATACACTGAATTAATTCCTCAAGCATAATCTGTTTTCCCCGTGACAGTAAATGGTGAGTGATCTCTCCTTGTCTTTATCCCTACTCATGAGCCTTTCATTCTATTTTCCCTCCCTTTTCCTGCTGAGGAGGGGAGAGACAGAGAGATGTTGGTGGGCACCTGGTAACAAAGACAGGGTCAACAGTGAAGTCTAAATATTTTTGCCACTGATGAAAACTCTTCTAAATGCTTGCATTACCTTTGACACCAGAGAATTGAGACGCTTTAAAATAACTTGAATAAATAAAAGGAACATATTAATTTTGAGAGTTCTATAAGAATGGTGAATAGCTGAATTTAAAGAAGCAGACCTTAAAACTACCTTCAGAGAAGAATTTTCAGAATTATTTCTATTTAAGTCTTCTATTTTTATTATTACAAGATGAAACATAATTGATAAAAATGTGAAACTATACAGTGCCAAAATATTAATTATGAAGGTAAGGGATATTTATACACTACCACATCATGACACTTTCTAGCTACTTAGCATAGTAACAATATTTATTTTCATAATGTTCAATGTTAGAGAAATGTTGAAACTTCTAGAAAAATACTATTGCTTGCACAATTCCTCTCCCTTACAGATGTAAAATGTTCTTGAATAATTTGAATGCAATTCTGTTCTGAGACTTCTATCTGAATAAACTCTACACTTCCCTCCAGGTTAAAAATGCATTCATAAACTTGTAATTGATTTCCTTACCTGAAGGCAGAGAAAATGTTTCATCTTTGAAGCACAGTACAGAAAAAAAATCAGAGTATTACAAGATACAGTTTGTATCAAATCACAAGATAAAATTGTAACATATAAACATATATCTATTTGGCATGGATATTTTTATTGTAAAATTATGGAATTGCCTTAGAAATCGATTTATAAAACAGTATTCTATAGCTTTCTATGGTTATTCCTTTTGTGCCTCCAGTTATTTTACATATAGTGCACATAAAATACTGTATTTTAAATACCAAAGTCTCAAGTTAATTCTTTGTCTTCTATCTATGATTTAATTCTATCTTGCAGCCTTGGCACAGCTTAAAATTCAATAGGATTAGACTAATTTTTCATTTATGATATTCCTGTCATCTGCTTTAATTTAGAGAAAAGAATCTTTATTCAAGGAAAACCTGAAGCTACTGAATAAGTCAGCTATTCAGTCAGTACGGTTTCTTAATTTCAGTGACTGAAAATCTAATTTTTGTAGTGTCCCTCAGGTAATTAATACAAAATTCAGCTCTTCATGGCATACAGTCCTTGCTTAAATTGCAAGTAAAATGAGCTTAACTGTCTCATTCTTAGCAGAACAAAACCTCTATCACAGCATAATGCCCTTCTCTAGCAGAATCATTTGGGAGCAATGTCAGAAGTATCAGACTAAGGTGACATTGCAGTGAAAGGAGTCCAAAGATGAAGATATTTACGCATCTATATGTTTATAAGTTGCAGAGATGCAACTGTGTGCTGTGTCTTCCTTTTATCCTCACAGAATAAAGAAGAGGTGAAAAGTGTTGGACCACAGTGCACCTCTGCCTTCTAGACTCCTGAAATAGGCAATGGCACCACAGCAGGATTCGTCCACATGATGTCAACTTCCACACACTGATTGCTCATTTCCATGTGTTCATGCCCAGCTGGACACTCAATGCACTGTTTCATGACACAAAAACAGCACAGGAAGTAGTTATGGATATGCCTGTGCTAGTGCCTTCAGTATGGACATCACCTGAAATGCTCCTTGATCCCTTTGCCTGTTTGTTTTCATATTTCCATGGGCATACAGCCATGTTAATAATACAAATGGTCCAGTTCTGGTCATCTGGTGTCATCACTGTTCACAATGTAAACACAGAGTGCTTCAGCCTTACAGTATGCAACATTAGCTAGTGCATGTGCACTCTTAGCAGGTGCTTGGGCAGCATTTGGGACGGAAATTTCCAAAAAACTGTGTTTTCCTAAAAACATGCTGGGTGTGCTTCATCCATGATCAACAGGAGCAGCTGCAGAACAGTGCTATGGCAGATCCATGGCATTTATCTAGTGTATGTATTATTCACATGCATGCTAACATTCAGGCAGGAGTGAGGTAGAGATCAGTCTGTTTTCGGAGGTAACAAGTGACAGGACCAGACTAAATGGCCTCAAGTTGTGCTAGGGGAGGCTTAGATTAGATATTAGAAAAAAGCTTCTTCACTGGAAGAGTCGATAAGCATTGGAAGAGGCTGAGAATGGAACAGGTGGAATCACCACCCCGTAAGGGTTTAAAAGGCAAGTGGATGTGGCACTTGAGAATATGGTTTACTGGTGAACATGGTGATGATAGATTAATGTTTGAACTTGATGATCTTGATGGTCTTTTCCAACATTAATGGGTCTGTGAGTCTATGAGTCTCTGAGTCCAGAGCACTAAGCGTTCGACTTGCCATGGTATCCTTCCTTTGATAAGATCTTCATGTGAGGGTCACAAAATCCAGTATCAATTCTTTGTGTGATGCAAACAAAACAAGCCCAAATGCTACAATAATGTTTTTAACCTCATCTTTCACAGCAAATGCATTGAATTCCAAGATTTGGTATTCACAGTTGCTGAGATAAAAATTAAGAACTTATTTTCCGAGGTTTTTCTCATGTATTTTTTTGGGAGCAGATAGTTACAGATAAACACATATTGTCTCAGAACATAAGTCTTGTCAAGAAAGGATGAGGAATATGAATCACATTCCCAGCAGACTGTAATTTGTATTAAATGTATCAATAAGCAGTGTATTCACATCTTGACTTTGCTTGCCAGAAGGCTTTTATTCTCCATGATAAAGTACAATTTTTTTCCATCAGTAAGTCAAAAGCTGGAGCTACTCAGCATTAAATCATTTGAGGCCAGACATCTATTAATGCATTAAGAAACATGGGCAAACATTTCCAATGCACTGTGATAGCTAGCAGATAATTTACTCCTAGTATCTCTTCAAAGGTGGTGATACAGATAATAAGTTAACACATGAATAAGCTAAGGAATACAAGAACAGCATCTTAAAGCAAAAAATTTGGTTTAATATCCAAGTAAATGTGTAAACATAAAACAAATTTTTAACATTTTGTACGAAAATTCATCTAAAGGTAGTTTCATGGAATTCAATGCACAGCAATAATATTGGAACTAAAAAAAAATCTTTATCCTTTTGGCTAAATAAAATAGCAGCATTGTATATAAAAGTTGCCATTTCTGATTTAAATCATGGTTCTCATATTTCAGCTTCATAACTGGTTTACATATGTCACAGTATCCTACATTCGTGTTCTTTTAAAACTTATTGTAGGCTATATAATGATTTCATTCAAATAATAATGATGATGGTGATGATCACAATGATGATCACGATGATGGAAATGATAACAATGATGACAGGAATATAATGTCTTTCTTGGGTCTTAGTATTTGTTACTACATTGATTATCTTCAAAAGCAGTCACTAGCATGTTTTTCTAGTTATATCCACCTCCAGATATTTTTCTAATTACATCCATCTCCCCAGCCATAATTTCCAGAGATCTTCAAGTTCAAACGTTTTTGTTTGGCATTTTTTTTAAATTCTTCCCCAGATGGCAATGTAATGTAATGTTTCCTCCTCAAAGTCCTACTGATTCCTGTGTTGTTAATTCAGAATTCAGAAGATTTGTAGCTAAAATTTAAACAATTTTTGATACACTGAAATGGATGCAAGAAGCACAAATCCAAAATTCTGAAGATCGTTCAAAGAGTGAGCCACAATGCAAAAAAAGCTCCTAATTAATATAATAGCACTTGAATAGGTTTGCACTGAATCTCTAGGGCAACATTTGGATGGAAAGGCAAGAAGTCTTTGCTAAGAGTTTCATTGCCCCCAAGTTCATTATGGAGATGGATGATATACCTTAGTTAAATTAGATCCTACAACTTACTGGCAGAAAGAATATTCCTTGGTCTGCTGCACTGTCAAAAAAGGAAGCACGAGGGAATGGGTATGGCTACTTAGTTTCACTGAAAGTCTATTATTTCTTTTTCTCCTAAAGACTGAAGTGCAAATTAATAAAAATTTTATGCAGGGGTTGTAAAAATGCCCACAATCTGCCCCCTTAATGAGATGACCTTCAGAAAGTCCTCAAGTGGCAATAGCAGGAGCATCATATAAGCCCAGGGAAAAGACACAGCTTCTGTCCTTTTCTTTCAGAGAGGTAAAGTGAAGACAACTTTGGCTACCTTAGCAAGGCTGGTAGAGTTTGGGAAATATATTGCAGATCATGAATTTTTACCTGGGACCAGGAGACCAGAGAGGGACCTGCTCCTGACACACATGGGGCTGAAGAGGTATGATTTGGAATGGCAGTAAGGGTTTTCAACTGGTAGGATAGATTACATCAGGGTTTTTTTCTGATTTTCTAACAGCACTATGTCCTTTCAATTCAAATCTATATGGATCAGCCATGGATCATCATAAATAGGTCCTCGGTAGAGAATAAATTATTTGTGGCTGCCTTACTACAAGTAACACAATTTGTTACTTGTAGTAAGGCATTTGAACTGTTTGCAATCCTGTTTTGCTGCTGTATGAACAATCTGTTTCATAATCATGGATGTTTCCTGTAGATAGCCAGGGCATTCAGTCCCAAATCTCTACCTTATGAAGTCAGAAAACAACTTTCTTTCTTTTTTTTTTTCTACTCCAAGGAATCCAACCCAAACTGAATTTGCCTAAAAGAACTGATCAGCTGGGTCATTCTGCTCTGCCTTTGCCAGTTCATGACACTCTTAAGCCAAAAGTAGCTAACATTCACAACCTCTTGAGGATACTTCTGTCCTGGTCATGTGTTTGACAACTAGAAAATACAGTCATGTTTGCTTCACAGAATAAACCTTGCCAGCTCCAACTCGTGTCTCCAAATCGCTCTGCCAGTCTACCCCCAACAATGCAGACACAGGAGTGGTTTATTCAACTCAATAACCAGTTTCTCTTGTCAGAACTAAATTATCAAAATGAAATTGTCAGGACAACAGTTTGACACCATCTTTAAAATTTCTCAGCATTATTTCATTGTGAGATTAAAAACTTTATCATGCAATGCTTCTATCTTCAGTATTCACCATTTATAAGAATGTGAACTAGGACTGGCTATGAAAATACAGAACCAGTTCTTTCTGTAAAATAAAGGAATGATCAAAATATACTGTTAAGAATTCAAAACATGTTGGGATTTTCTTTTCACTGTACTAGGGGTTTTTATAGTTTCTTTTTTTCTGTAATAAATCTATACAGAATCAATAGATTACATTGTCTTTGATTCTTCTTATCTGTAAAGCAAAATATAAACCACTATTTTTTAAGCAAGAATCTAATTCTTTGTAGTGAACTGTGCCTTTCCCATGGTAACAAAACCATGGAAAGTAAAAAAAAATCCCCACCCAGATAACCAGAAAGCATATCACAGTGCCAGCATCAACAACATAGTAATTCATTTCAAAACTGGGAACACTAGGTATTTTTCTACTCAGAATTTATTTGTGTGAGAAAACAGAATCTAGGCTTTGATGAGTAAGGCTTTCATCTGATAACTGGATTTTTTTCTTTTTTATGGGCTTCCATAGTGTCATACTTTTGAGTTACTGATTCTCCCATATGGATTAAGCACCTTGGCCAGACTACAGTGTTGTGCCAAAGTCAACCTTCTCTCTTAATGAGATACTGCAATACCTGTTGGAAATCTAAGTGCAGTTAATTGAAAAATATAGAATAAAACAAGGGCACAAGATGTTCAAACTACAGCTTCCAAGAACACTGATGACTAAATTTACAAAGAGAAAATTTTATTTTATTTTTGTCTTGTTTGGTTGTGTTTTTTTTGGGTTTTTTTTTGTTTGTTTTTTTGTTTTTTTTTTTTTTTTTAAGAAATAAGAGAACCCCTGTAAGGAGGACTTTATAAGGATTTCAAAAAATAAAAAAAGAAAAGGAAAAAAGTTATCCAAATGAATTTCCCATCATTTGAAAATCAGTTTTGATGGAAAAAAGTGGAGCTGAACCAAACTGCCTACTGAGACTGTTAGTCAGTGCTACCCATGGGGTAGGCAGGGCAGGATATGCAGGATAAGGACATACATCTGGAAAATGCAGCCCAGTTTTTTTT
The DNA here is from genome assembly GCA_013401135.1 of Cettia cetti. Taxonomy (NCBI): domain Eukaryota; kingdom Metazoa; phylum Chordata; class Aves; order Passeriformes; family Sylviidae; genus Cettia; species Cettia cetti. The sequence goes on along the minus strand of VZUI01020052.1, from coordinate 15,211 downwards.
TCCTAAGAGGAAAAGCAGAAATACCTATGTTCAAATACCTCCTGACAGACTGACAATTGAAGTATCCATAGCCTGTAGTTTGCACCATAGTACAGTAACCTTTAATTTTCTTTTTAAAAGCAGGACTGATATCAGGGGAAGGAAAATGAGAAAATCAGAAAGAAAGCACTTGAGAGACAAAAATATAAGTGTTTTGAACATTATAGACAGTGAACAATCATCATTGAACTTAAGAAGTTGCTATTTCATTCAATACATGATCAAAATATCTGAGATAGAGACAGTTAACACTGCTCTTAGACTTTTAATGAACACATTGACGTACTGTTTTTTGCAAAATCCAGCTCTACCAAATTATTTATAGAGCCAGTAACAAATATATCAGCAATGCAGAAATACAATTACTAGAAGTTAAACCTTTAAACTTTCTATGTGATCAGTTAATGACTATTGAACCCCCACAATTTTATAGCTTTTCTATTGATATTTGAGACAGCTAGCATTCAGAAAACTGAAATGCATTGAAACATTACACTGTAGATACATTACATGTCACCAGGTGTAAGTGCCACAGAGGGTCCCTGGGAATGCAGATCCATTCTTATCTGAAAACGCCTTGCTCATATTCCTCTCATATTCCTCTGATCAGATTGCAGGCTTTGAAATGAAATAAAGAGCTACCTGCATATAAAACCCACAAACCAGCAACCAAATGGCATTTGAGATAAAAATATGCAGATTTATTTTTACAGCAAAGGGAAATATTTGAATTCGAACATAAAGGGGTACTAAGGAATAGAATAATAATTAGTTGTCTGTGAATAAATCCTATGCTAGAACAAATGGGTCTGAATGCCAAATGAAAGTGTACACTATTAGCACCAACTTTCCTTTAGAGTATGTATATGTGTATGTATGGGGTGTGTGTAGGTGTCCAGTTAACTGCTTACACATCAGGAAATGCATGAAAAATCAAATCCCATGGTATGAAGTCAGAAATTCTGAACTGCTTCTATGCTGCCAATACCTGTGATTCACAATGGAATTTCAAACTGAATTAGGGAGTTCAATGTCACAAGCACACCAAATTTTTTAAAAATTATTATTATATTAAGCTGCTTGGCATTTTATAAATGCACATAAAGTGTTAATTTAAACCAGTTACTAGTATGAGCTGGAAAAGCTTTTTCTGACTTTGTTCTGCCTTCTCAAGATATGTCATTGCCCCCCAATCACACCAGAATCATGAGCAATTCATGGTTCACTCTGAAAACATATTCAAGTTTAATTATATCAGGTGATAGTAAAATTTTACTGCTTAGAAATCCAGAATCACAGATGGGAAGTACTTTATGACACACAATATCTAACACACTTTTGTGTCTCTTTTTTAGTCTTTACAGGAATTCATTCTGATAGGACATAGGTGACTAAAGCACTGAGTCAGGCTTGCACAACACAGAAACTTCCTTTATATGCTACAGAACTGCAGTGAAATATATTTTTACAACAAAACCCATTTTTTCAGCTTCCTTATACACAAAATAAGGGTTGGTGGTAAAATACCAATATGTCTTATGAACAGAGGGAATGTAACAAAACAACAAAAAGCTCTCAGCATTTATGCAGAAGTAGTGTTCTCCTCAGGGTCTCTGTCTACGAGATGAATGCTCCCCGTGAGCACGGATTCCTCTTGAGCTGAGGTATTCTCCAGCTGCTTATTTGTGCAATATGGAATCTGGCCACAGAAATACATGTAAATCCATGGGTTGGTGCAACTATTTAGATTGCCAAGGAGCATTATAATGGTGAATGCCGAACCTAGAACAAAACAGTTAAAGGAATAAGAGACTAAATAAAACACTCTTATAAATAAGTCACATTTTCACCTTCTGCTGCTTTCTGCTGTATCCATTCATATATTAGAGCTAATCTAATAGTAGGAAATTCCCATTTCAATGCAATTTGCAATTGCTGAAGATATAAAGCACACTTTATTTTATGCATTCAGAGTTAAAGTGTCACAGAGCTCTTATTTGATGCAGTTGCACTAATTTTAAAAGCAATTACTAAGCTGTTAAACAGGTTTAAACAAATACAGATATATATTTTGACATAAATGTATGTAGAATAAGACTCAAATTCACACTGACAGGAAGAATTTTTAAACCTAAGTTCAGAAACTACTCTTTTTATCAGGCAGGACTATTATTATTTTTTCTTTTTTTAACCTTTATTTAGAATAGGTGAATTTAAAGTCACATATATAGTCTGCCTTTCACAAAGAGGCAATAGCATAAGTTTGACAAGACTATTCTTGTTTATACCATGGTGTTTGATAACTCTTTCAGGCTTGCTTTTTTTTGTTTTATAAACAGCTGGTTGACAACTTTTGGTTGTTTCATAGTGTACTACAGAGATTTCATCAATATGATTTCAATACTTAAAAGAAAATCAGATGTCTTAAAACATCACTGCTCCACCCAGTAAATAAGAAATAAATTGTATTACTTTTAATAGTCAATTTCTCTTTTTCACATCAAGAACCCAAAATACTGCTGCCATAAGACCTAAAACCTCTAAAAGTCTGAGGCTTTGCTGAAGCACAATACTTTTCACCATGCTGTTCACAAATCTTTAAACTGTTACTTACTCAACACACACACACAAAATAGACACATGATGCTTTGATCACATAACACAAGGTACATAATCCTGTACCTAACTGAATACAGGAGATAATCAATCCAGGTATTTCTTTTTAATCCTCCTCAAATGACCACATGCAACCTTTACACAAAAGCAAAACACAAACATAAAGCACTTGACAGCAGTGTGCCAGCCCGCTCTGCAGCTGTGACTGAGCAGGGAGAGCATCTTACCTTGGGTCAGGATGCTGGGGAACCACACGGACCACAGCTGCGCGATGAAGAAAGGTGACCAACAGAGAACATAGGCAACGACTGTCACCACTGTCATCTTTACTGTCTTGATCATAGCCTTTGAAATACAGTTCACACTGCTTGCTCGGGATGGCAGGACTTGATTCTGATTCGTTGCTTCACATTCATTCTGTTTTTTCAGATTTATATTTCTTCTGATTATTTTGCAAATCTTGACCTGGCATGTGATAAGAATTGCTGAGGGAATGAAGAATATGACTACAAAAATCCAAGTCACGTATGCCCTTGGGCCCCAAGGCTGAATAAATTCACCCCAACATTCAAAGACACCTGGAGATATTTCAGTCTTAGAAAATATAAATACCTGTGGTAAGCTAAGGATCAGTGCTATAGACCAGCTGGTGCAAATGGGGATGTTCCAGAGAGCTCTCTTCTTTTGGAAAGTGACCATAGGGTAGCAAACGGCTTGATATCTGTCCACTGTCATGACCACTATCATATAAGTAGAGGCAAACATGCCCAGCAATTGCAGGTACTTGATAATTCTGCACAAGAAATCTGGCCCTATGAAAACATCTGTAATATCCCATATGAGTTGAGGCAGCACTTGGAAAAAGGCTACCACTAAGTCAGCAATGCTGAGGTGAAGCATGAACACATACATCCTAGACAGCTTCTTCCTTCTTCGCCACAGCACCAGTATGAGAATGAAATTGCCCACAGACGCTGTCAGAAATATGACCCCCAGTACAGCAATCTCTACTTGAGCTAATTGCTCATCTCTTTCTGGTCTTCCAATAGGATCTGACTGATTTGTCAAACTCAGGAATCTGTGAGGAGGAGGAGGACTCTCAGTCTGATGTGTGTTATCCTGCATAGGAAATGAAAAATTCTTCATAATGCACAGAAGCTACTCACAGTAGCTGCCACTTGCGACTCAGGTTGACAGCTGTGAAGCACTGGCTGGCAAACAAACCAGCCTGGGTTCGAGTTTCAGGATATCTTCAAGCAAATCTTCCTGCTCATGCAAACTAAAGCAGTGGGACGTGGATCGTGATAAAATTCTGTCTCTTGCTGGCATGCAGAAAGGCTTTATATAGGCTCCCAGCAGACAGAGCCTTATGTAACTGCAGAGCCCTCGGGTAGGCTGCAGGGACAGCAGCCAATGGCAGACTGAGCCACACAATTGGGGGAAATATATAAATAAAAGGCAAACTTCAGAGGCTCACTGTGATTCAATTACTCAATTCAGTCAAAACCCGAACTTGTAAATAGCTATGACCAGACTCATACTTAAATGACCTTACTCGGGAGAATTCTCACAAAAATTTTTTACGCAAACCAGAGGAGCACACTTCAGGAGAAGTGGGAGGAAGGTTTAGACGTAGATAAAACTGGGTCCCTGAGCTCAGGCACATTGTAGTGGCAACCTCCAGGCTCCTGGGGCATGACCACATCCTAAATGCAGCACAGACAAAGAAATGCATTTTTCCATAGCCCTTTTTTTCCTTTCTTTTTTGGAGCCACCTGGTTCTAAAATAAATAAATAAATAAATAAATAAATACTTGTACTGCCCTAAAAATAATATTTTTATTTCAAGACAGGGTCAAGACTTAGAGGTTTTTTCTCAGCAAAATGAAAAATAACACATGTGAAATAAATTACTTTTATTGGGACTGTGAGTCTACTGAGAATTTAATAAATAAATAAAAAAAGTGAAAATTCAGTGGCAAATCCAACTGTGGAAAAGGTCTCTATGATGAAACAATATCCAAAGGTCTCTATTCTATTATAGTCCTAAAATCTGCAAGGTAATTTTTTAGTATCTAAACCTTTTGATTTTTGAGCAGTAAATGAACACAGGAAATTCCTTGTTCTTCAACTTTCCAGTATGACTTTTGCATAAAGTTAGTGGAAGATAAGAATAGAAAATTTAAACTGATTTCATTTTTTGTATCTCTCAGCCTGACCTCTTTATCACAAAAGAGAGATTTATTAAAACTGATTAGTTTAATATGAAAAATAACCGATATTTTGTATGCAACCTTACTTGAAGCTAGGACACTCATATCCTTCTGGTTACAGTCAGGAGACTTGTAATTTGAAGTCTTTCTCAAGAGGAAACCAGTAAGGTGAAAAGCAATATCCATGCTGCATATATAGTACATAATAATGCACCTAAGCTGATTAATCACTGTGATCACAACTATATTGTAAGAGCAGCTCAGGAAGCTCACAGACTAACACTTCTTTGCCACTAAAGGTTTTCATGTACCAACAAACAGGTGAAGGGCAAAATTCATAAACAGGATGCTGAGGTAGGCTACAAAAGTTTATAAAACCTACATGACCTCCATTCTCTCCCTCTTTCCCCCGTATTTACCACCATGCAATGGATGTTAATAGCTCATGAAAGGGTAAGACTATGAGAACAGAAAACAGAGAAGCTGAACAACCTCTGGAAACTTTTCCACTGAGAGCAGCTGTAAGTATCCATAATCTAGACTTGGCTGAACACTGCTGCAGCTGCCTGAGTCTACAAAGGCTTTTCTCTAAGACTGTGTTGCAAAGAGTATGAATCACAACAACTTAATCTAATATACCTGATTTTTTTTTCCTAAATTAAGGTCTATTTGTAGGAATCTTGGATTCCTGAGGTTGTTTCTTTTTAGTTTCCCCCTCAATTTGGAATCTATCTCAATTAGTGAGAAATAGGCATAGCAAGACCATAAGGGAAGAAATGGGTTTGCTTTAACCCTCACTCTCCCTTCGCCCAGAAACTTGCAGAAGAGTAAGTGAACTGGCCACAAACAATAAACCCCTGGAAATGCTGCTGATGGGATGGCAAACGTTGCACTGGAGAGCAGCTGGGCTGATCTCAGGTTCTGTCTTCTGATGGAGACTAGGTTTCAGGTGTGTGCTCCAAAATGATTTACATTTACCATCATCACTCCACAACTTAACAAAAAGCCAAGTGGGATCTTTATTCTTCCAGCAAGATATGATGTAAACACGTATATCTCAGCAGAGCTAGGATTAAGTGGGTTGAAACAGGAACATGGTGAAGAGAATATTAAGTTCAGGGTCAGGTATGGAAGATAAACATAAATTTATATTTTATTATTATATTTCAATATCAAGAAATTATATGCAAAAAAAGCCCAGTATATGCAGCAGAAGTGAATTCTGGGATATTGTTGGAAGACTAACCAGAATATCATACCTATTTGTATGTTTTTCACAATGCATGAGGTATGGATAGATATATATTTCAGGCAAATGTGTTTTATCAGCTATACACAGAATGGTCCAACAAGATCCCTGGGAACACACAACTGTTCCTTGGTCTACACGTGCACACAGCACACAGTGTCTGGGTAACAGCCCAAGTGTCAGATCCAGCATGTGGACACAGGCTAAAGGGCAAGCACACTGTGAACAAGTAGCCTTTGCTATTTTTCTAAAATGGCCCTCCTTGAACAAATTATCCTAGTGATGTAAGACTCTATTCCACCTTGCATATAATCAGTTCAATATATGGTTTCATAACTTCATAATTGTGCTCTTTCAATCTTTTTTCATCCATGCAAGCAGATAGGATAATGTTAAATTGAAATTTAATTCAATCTGGGAATATAACTTGCTGAGAAAAGAAAATTAAGATAACATGAAAATGTTTAAGTAGCCTTAGCTGTTCTTTTATGCCAATATTGTCCTCCCATTGCACAGCTTTGCTTTATTACAAACTGTATCTGTCCAAGTTAAATTCTTTCCCCAAATCATTTTAATTAACTCCTGTTGAACTTGTCAGCGTGGACTGTCATCTAATGCATGTTAGTTAGCTAAAGGGAGAGACTCAGCTCAGAGATTAGGACTCAAATTCAGCTATCTGCTCTGAATTTTAGAATCACACAGCTGCTTGAGGCAGGGACAACACTGAACTCAGAGCACTTTGCCCAGGGTTTGTCCAGTCAGCTCTTGAAAACCACCAAGAGCTTAGAATCCCAAACCTCCTTGGGTAACTGCTTACAAATGCTTATTTTCAGTGTGAAAAAGCTTTCCTTGCATGTCACCAGACCCTCTCCTTATTCAGGCCACCTTCACTCTTCTGGCATGACTTCAGTAAAAGCCTGTCTCGGCCAGCATCCTCCTAGGCACTGCAGGGGCCCTGTCAGTGCCTCTGAAGCTGACTCTCCTCCAGGCTGAACAAGCTACATCAAGAGCCTTGTGGAAAATGTTGTATTCAAGGACTTAGTGATCTTGAGCAGGACATGTCTGTTCTACTGAGCCTTGTACTTAAAGCCTGTGCTGACAGTGGCCAGCATATTTTGAATGAGATGACATCCCAGCCTGTCAGGAGAAAATACATGTGATTGTTTGCCATACAAAAGAAAAGGCTTCACATTGTGTGAAGAAGGAGGCACCTCTCTAGAGATGGTATCTGTGCAGGGAAGATCCATGTAATGCCTGTCTGATGCTGCAAAAAAATGGAGTTCCCAGCATTGGAAGGGACCTAAGATTTTCTCGCTATCCATATTTCTGGGGTTTACCCTGCCTTAACAAAACAGCTATTTTACCACCCTCTTTATTGCTGCACCCCCTGGTGCAGTGCACAAGCCCAGCTCACTCAGCCTCCCTCACAGGTTACATCTTCCAGCCCTCCGACCACCTCCATGATGCTTTGCTGAGCTCACTCATGCTCATCAACACCTTTCCTGTACAGGGGCTCCAGGACCAGAGGAAATATTTCCTGTGTGCTGAGTGGGTGGGGAATAAACACTTCCCCTGACCTATGAATTCCATGTGACCTGTGTGTGTGACAAGTTCCGTCACAATCTTTTTCTTCCAAAAACTGCATGAATTGCAGTGCATTGCAGATTTTTTTTTTTGCCAAGCCAGGTGAGGAACATATGCTGAAGCAGAAATATATGTATTTTAGGCATTCCACCAGTTCCTAAAACCCAGAAACGGTTTAATTTTTGAGAAATATTACTTTTTAAATACAACTTGTGAAGGAATAGGTTTGCAGTCTTTTACTTTGGAATGGATAAGCAAGTTCTAAAACATTCCTATTTAAGAAAGGATCAAGTAGAAAATATTGCTGTCTGCTTTTGATGTAAAAAACCCAGGTCCACCCCTTTTCTCAGTGATATTCTGTAGATGGGAAGAGCTAGTTACTAGAACTATTGTTACTGCATTTGTCAAGTCACAAAAACAAACTAATGAAGAAAAATAATTTTTTGCATGATTTGGTACATCTTTACAGGATTTTAGAGAAATCAAGATTTCCTTAGTGCTCATGTGATTCTATTTATTTTCAAATTATTACATTAAAATGTAAAAACAGCTTCCATAGGCCTTACAGGGAGGAAAAGACTAGAATGTGCAGTAAAATTCAGTTACCAAGAAGATGATAGAAATATTTACTTCTTAATTTTTTTTACATAAAATACTTGCTTAGTAATATATTCTAGGGTAGATAAAAGGAGTCAACATAGCATTGCACTGAAGTTGCCCTATTGATACAGACTATGTTTGAGGAGATGTATTAAGTAATGTAAATACACATCAGTAGCAGGAAATGTTATGAGAACTGCTTCTGGAAGTAGTGCAATGGATAGCAAATGGATTCTTTCCTACAGGAGATTAGTCAAAGTTGCATATGAGTACTGTTCAACACAGCCTGCAGCACAGATGCATTTAAAGCAAGGTAGGTCCATATTTTTCACTAACATAATATTGCTTATTCCCAGAACATGATGGATAAACTACTTTGCTGTAAGTCTTTTTACTGGGCTAAAATTATGTTCACCTTAATAACGCTGTACAATATCCTACAGTTCTGGATTCTTAAAAAAAAAACAAACACACCCCCCCCCCCCCCCCCCCCCATTAGTACACTAGTTCCATTACTATACAAGGCTCTTTGGACCAGGCTTAACAGTGCACTTCAACTTTATATAGTTAAAAAGTTGCATCTAAAGGCAATGTGCCAGTAGAGGACTGAGGCAAATACATTATAGACACTATTACAGACAGCATATAATGAATCATATAATGTAGACAGCTACCAAAGCCATTGTCACCACACAAGGTGACACAAAATGACGAATAGTGTTAATAACTTTATTCCTCAGAAAGAGTTAAGCTTTGATTCGGACAAAACAACGTCTAGGCAAGAAAAATGAGCTCTTAGTGAAGCCAAAAGAATATTAGAAAATGTCAAAATCCCAAAATCTTATCCATTTCCAGTCAAGATGAACTAGAAACTTAACTTTTCAAATTAACATTATAATAAACACAGGACAACATTTTGTCCTACTATCCCAGTTTATACACCAAAAGGGAACTGTGCACATCTGTGTTTGGTGTACAGGTGTTACGTGTTTGTAAATGCAAATCTCCTGCACACACATGACTTGGAAGTCTTTCAGTTATAAGAAACCATGTTCATTTCTCAAATGAGTAAATTAACTGTGTATTTAAAGGAAGAGTGTATAATTTTAGTAAGATTAAAGCTACATCAAAACAAATCCAGGTCTATACAGCTTAGAATGTAGGACTGCAACACATCAAACAACAATATTTACTGTTAGGCAACATTTTGGAACAAGACCTTCCTAAATTGAGTTCATCCTCCAGTAGGAATTAGCTACAGGCATTAGAGCCAGAGGGGGAAAAAATGTGTATGGGCCCCCTGTGACTTGTAACTAGGCACATCCCAGATATTCACCACAAAACAGTACCACTAACTACGTAGAGTACTACGTGCCTCTTTTTTATCCCAAGGGAGATTACGTCTAAAACAATAACTTTTTAACCTGTTTAAGCGAGAACTTTATTATTTGCTATTGCCAACCTCATTCTTTATTCACAGCTGTTACTGACAGCAGTGAGTGAGGGTACTACCAGGTCCAAAGCCTGGAACCAGTTTGCTTAATTCATGTACTTATTACGGTGCTAGAATTATCTTCACAATTTGTAAGCTATTCTCTAAGAAATGCATCTTTCCTATTGCTGCTGTAAAATTTCATGCAATTCCAATAACGTGTTTACCCGTAGAGTACAGAGCCTTTACTCGTTCTTGTACAACTTCCATCAGGCTATTTTAAGACAGAAATACATCATTATAAATCAGTTACATAGGCTTCTGCCAAAAACTGTTTTTTCATTTGCAGTATTCCAGACAGTCTGGGTTGTTTATTAGGACGCTAAATGGCCTGATAGCTCACCTGCCACCAGGGTCATGGAAAACAACTGACAGATAATGAGCTTCACCAAGGCTGGTCAGAGTGAAGAAAAATGGAGAAATAATGTACAACTTTAGGAGAAGGATGGTTTTGATGAAGAATTACAAATCACTTTTTCCACAGATGAGAAATTATAAACAGAGCTTTTTAATAAAGGCAAAAATGCTAAGATGGTACCTAGTATAATACTTAAATGTCCAGAGCAAAGATCAGCCATACATCAATAATTGGATTAAAAAACAATGTAAATTAAAATGACAGTCAGTTTCTCCAGCAATACTGAGTAAGCAGTTACAAACACTGTGGACAGTGAATTAACTCCAGCAGACATAAAAAGACTGTGCATTTTAATCTCCTTCCATTTACACCAAAAACCTTGGGTGACACTTTTTACAATCATACACTCAAACAGATGTTGCAGTAACAAAATTCACATCTATCATTTCTTGAGCATTGAAAGGAAACAGAATGACTCTCATGGTAATCACAGGGGGCTGAAGAGGGATTTATAATACGACCTCTAGCACAAGTCTAAATTTTAAATTCTAAGTAATCAACTACATTATTCATATCTAGTATATAATTATTTGATTGGTACACTCTTGTTTTAGCAGATAGATTTTGAGAATGCATGAAAGGGCAGAGACCATTGGCTATGAGCAGTGGACACACAGGAAATCAAGGACAGAAGTGTAAAGCACTTCAGGTCCTGAGCAGGATCCCTGATTTAGGGATCGAAGCACTTTTATGTAGTGTGTGAAGCACGAAACTGCTTGGATTTAGCAAAGCAGGAAGATGAACAGAGAAGGATATCATTGAATTCCAGATCCTAATGGCATGTAGAGTCTTAACTCTTCACGAGAGCCAGGTACCTTTATGCATTCAAAATGAAGAGTCTATAACTCATTTAATGATACCTTACAAGCACTCCTTCAAGAAACAGGCTGAAAATTGCCTAGCGCTTTCAAATGGGGTGAGGAAATGGAGTTCCTGGGTGAGGAGAGGAGGAACAGCAGGAACAGGAGGGAAGAGGAACAGTAACAAGGCCATTGACAATATCTAGGAATGGAGTATTTTCAATGGAATATTTACCCAGGTGCCCAAGAAAATGGGATCAGTGCTATTTTCAGCCTGAGAATGTTTAAATATGCATTTCTGATTTCTTAGGAGAATTTCCTGTTCACCAACTTATTGGCAAGGCAGAATGGAAAATGCTTTCTCCTCTTGTTGAAACTAGGTGACTACGAACATAAAAATTCATGAAACCAAGAAGAAGCCCTGGGAAAAAAGGGCCATGTATTCTTGTGTGTAAAGCACTTCTTTAAGAAGGGGAGTGCCACAGTCTGATATTTGCTTATATATATATACATTTTATACCAAAAGCTATTGTGTAATGAGAATAATCTGAGAAACCAAACCCAGAAGCTATGGATATCTTTGTGGCTGACTTTCTAACTGTGAAGCAGGCAAATCATACTTACTTTTGCACATACCCTTCCATTCCAGTCCATTTACCTTTCTCATTTGGAATAACTCCACAACAGAAAACACCATGGGAATAATTTGGGTCTTTTCTGATTTCAGTCCATAAAGCTGCCAGCACTGGAAATAACCATCCTGGCTTTATATCTCTGCAGCCACAGTACAAGCACTAAGAAAAAAAGATGAGGTGGGATTTGGTGGGATTTGTTATGGTTCTAGTACTGTGTATGCACATCATGATTAGCTAGAAGTACTGACATTTTAGAGTGAGATTCAGAGTCTTGGGGATTCTGACCCTTCTTTTTTGGAGGATGTATCTGGGAGAGGAAGGGGAATAATAGCCCAAAATATTCACTGGTTTCTAGGTGAACTGATTACATAATATTTGGCACACTAATTTTGTAATATTCTATGAAGAGAGTTGCCCCCTTAGCAAACATGTTACTTCCATATTATTGTCAAAGATTCAATGACAATAAGGAGCAAAGGAGCCCAATTAACTTGGGTAACAGATGCAAGACAAAGATACTAAGCTGCTGCAATGTAAGTCTTACATCATCTGCTCTTTGGATTTACAGAAGAAAATTTCACAATGATGTGACTACCTGGCAAGGACTGGCTTTTTTGAAAGTTTCTCTTCTAATTGAGTTGTTTAACCCTTTCTAATGTTTCTAGAACTTCTAGGCCTTTGACAAGAGCAAAATATTGAAGGGAAGTAACAGATAAAAAAAGCAGTAAGAAAACAATGTAGAGAAGTTCCACTTGATTATTTTCAGTGTTTGTGCCAAAAAAAAATCCAAATGAAAGGCTGCAGAAAGTATCCATGATGTCATAAGCATGTGTTTAATCGTCTTAGTTCTTATTGCTTTGAGAGTTTTCAGTGAATGTTCATTCAATCTGGAAATTAATTATTCAATATTCTATCCCTGAAAACAAGGTAATGTTTTCCCATTTGTGTCTGCCATCTAGTGTTAAGAGGCAGAATACTAGTAGTATTTGCAAAGCCTATAATATTTGCTAGCACTACACAGCTTCTGTCCATGTCATATTATGCTGATGAAAATACAAAACAGTGTTTTCCCTAAAGCTTGAATGAAAAAGTTAGATTTAAGCAATTGCTTTGGACACCATTATTAGCAGAATACTCCTCTACCAGTATATGTTACCTTGTCACAGTGCTTTGAAAAAATTGGTTGGTTTTTTTTTAATTTGTTTGAGTCTCTTAGGTGATAGTTCTGTATTTTCAGAATACCACCCATAATCAATATGGCAAGTAAAAATAAACTAATGCTATATATTAAAATACTATTCACATAATAGCTTTTTATCAAACATACAGTGAGAGTATATGCAAAACTATTTTCTCAAAATAAAAACTTCCATATTTTATAAATCAAGAGTGAGAATCCTAGACTGACAAATATTGTAGCCATTATTTCTGGTAAACATACAATTTTTATCAAACTGCCTCATAACCCATTATGACTTTATCTCCAAGAAGCAGTCCAATACAAACATACAAATATGAATGTGAGAAGTAATTAATGGCATTGAAAAGTATAGCATGCATATAAATGAATACAGTTAACTCACCTGAATTATTGACACCGCAGTACTTTGCCTATAACATGACAAAAATCATGTACACCAAAGAACTCTCTTTAAAACAGAAAGATTCACCACAATTGATGTGTAACTCGATAAGTTTTCATCCTACCTACAAAACTATGTATTAACAGGTATAATGAGAAAACGTTTTGAAAGCATTTGATTTTTTAAACTTAGTAACAGAGATAGAATGCATTAAAATTAAGCTACTCTCAATGTTGTCCTGAACTGAAAACAATCATATTTTAAGAGATCACTCAGAGCTTGAGTGCTGGGTATGCAACCTAATAGAGATCAACAGAAATCCATCAACAATAACAGCAACAAATTTCTTTCTTGATACTTCCCATGGAAAGTACTGAAATGGAAGTATTTTTCAAATAGCTAATATACATACTATTAAAATTTAAATATATCTCAAAATTATTTAAATGAGATGATAACTATATTATGTGAAAATAATAGTTGGCCACTGTCTGAATACCATATGTGGATTCATCTCTCTTACCTACAAACAGGTATTTAGTCAAACAGAATGAACTCATTCTAAGAGGCTTCTAAGAGAACTTGTAAAATTAGTCTATCTTTTAATTAAATTTGAGATAATTTCTTTTTAATGTCATGATTACAGTAAAGAGAATACTAAATTGGCAATTGCAAAGGTGCAGAATTTGTGCCTGGGAATACATAAATTTATCTTTTCCTGTCCAGTGTTTTTAGTTCATTTGTATTGTTTCATTGTTGTTTTGAGAAGCTGATGAATCATGCATCTCTGAACATGTCAGATCAGACAGGTCTGCTCATCCTTGGGGAGAGCAATGTGACAAGAACACATGGGTCTGTGATTGGAGCAAAAATGGAAATCCTTGAATCTTTTCCTTAGCAAAGGTATGAATCAACACACCATTGTTACATATCCCAGTGGTGAGATGAATGTCTGAGCACGCACAGGAGAGAATTCTACAATGAGATTATGGGATAAAGTGTGACTGTTTAGGAAGGAACCATGCATGTGCAGCTAAAAGGGATCAGTTGTCTCCTACCTCCAAGACCTTATTTGCCAGTCAAAGAGAGGCAGGATGTACCCTGGCAGGATGAAGCTTATCATGTCCAAAATTCCTTCTTACTGAAGTTGTAGGTCTTGTTTTGCCTTAGCTTTTGTTGTTATAAGAAAGTAAGCTACCCTGCTTAAAGCCAGCTCAGATGTGGCTTCAGATGGGCCACTGCGGCACAATACCATTGTCACCTTGTTTCCCAGCCTTCAGCTTTGGAGTCAGAAATTTCATGTAGACAAAATAATGTTTATAGAACTTTTATCATGTCTTGGGTTCGGTGAGTTTCCCGAGATTCAGGTGGTTTAAAGTGCTTTGCCCTCTGAAAAGCCCCAAGCCAGATGCAGGAACGACACGGAGTCCTCAGATGTTCAGTTTTCACGTTTTTTTGTGTTATTTATTATCTCTTATCATTTCTCTCTGCCCTGAGCCCGGCCAAGGTCTTCACAGCACGGGCATCAGGCGAGGACTCCTCCCCGTACGGGGACTCGTCATCTTTTACACAGATTATTACGTACTTATTACTTACAGTTTCTTACCAGTATCTACTAACTATACTAAACAGGTCACTTCTACACTGACCCAATCCCTCTAAAGCTACTTTGTGCCAACGTCACAACAGAAGATGGAGACAAAGAAGAAGAAGAAGACCCCAGGGCATCACCCAGATTCCTCCATCTTGTCCCCATTCACCCCTATTCTAAGAACCCAAATGTAAGAAACTACGCTACTTTTTACTACCCTTTGGGGCTTGTAATTAGTCTCTCAGTGTTGGAAGTTTTTCCCATGGACTAAAGTTGAAGCCATTGTCCTTCTGGGCTTTATGCCAGGGTCTCCAACCCCCCTGTACAGGTTCCAAACCCCCCTGTACAGGTCTCTGTCTGTCCAGGGTATTCAAAGCAATGCCCTGGACTC